>CEMU01569249.1:0-20534 GCA_900068965.1 Calocybe gambosa
ATACACATGCAATTGGGACCAAATGGTCTCACTTATGAGCTTTAGGCAAATTCAAAAGACTTTATATTGGTTGTACATAAATTTTATCTAATTGTGAAAACATGGATTCCGTGATGTTACAGCAGTAAAGTAGCTCGGAAGCAAACAAGTACAAAGCTTAGCTGACCTCAAAAAGGCAATTGGGAATTATCTTTTGCCACGGTGACAATAATCGCCACTTCACAATCTTTTCCTCCGAATCCAGCCCAGTGCGCGGCGCGCCTGTATCACGACAGCCTTCTTCTTTTATTAAGTACGATCTAATGTCAGCACAACAGAAATCTACCCCCCTCGTGGCCCCAGGCCACACAAGACCCGTTACGCACCTTTCATTTTCCGGAATTCAAGAAGATGGCACTTATTTGCTGGTGTCAAGTTGTAAAGATGGAAACCCGATGTTGAGGGAATGGACTGGAGATTGGATCGGCACATTTCTTGGGCACAAAGGTGCCGTCTGGAGCACTAAACTCTCACTCGATTCTTCCCGAGCCGCTACAGGAAGTGCAGATTTCACCGCGTATGGTTTCAAAGTACCCGTACACTTCTCGATTCAACTCATATATCATTTGATTAGGAAATTCTGGGACACTTATTCAGGAAAACCTATGCATTCTTTCCCTCATAATCATATTGTCCGCAGTGTCGCGTTATCCCCAGCAGCTTCGCATCTCCTCACAGGTGGTCAGGAGAAAAAAGTAAGGATATTCGATCTGGGCCGTCCCGACGCGGAACCAGACTTCCTTTTGGACTCTGGTTCCCTCTCTCACGAAGGGATGGTAAAGAGTGTTGTATGGATTGGTGAGCATACTGGCGTCACAGCCGGAGAGGATGGTCGTATCAAGTGAGTTTTGGCCGACGATGTTCCTCTATCCCTTCTACTCAACTGGCCGCTCTACAGATGGTGGGATCTTAGAACCAGAAACCTCACGACGAGCCTATCCTTTCCCAGTCCCATTACTTCCATGGAATGGTCATCACAAACCCAACGTCTAGTCGTGACTTCAGGGAAGACCGTGACTTTTATCCCAGGTCTCCCAAGTGGGCAAGACATGCACACGCTCAATTTATCGTACACCCCATCCTCAGCCTCGATACATCCAATCCTTCAAGACCGGTTTGTGACTGGGAACTCTGGTGACGAGTGGGTGCGGATACACGGAATGGACGGTGAAGAGAGAGAGGTCTTCAAAGGACATCATGGTCCCGTACATTGTGTTGAGTACAGTCCTGATGGAGAGATGTACGCTAGTGGAAGTGGTGAGCAATTTTATTTTATTTTTCGATTGTTGTTTGAGAATGATATCCAAACTTGAATAGAAGATGGTAAGGGTTTCAAGAACTTGAGTTCTGATTTATAGAACTGAAATTTATTTCCAAGGAACAATTCGCCTATGGCAACATATGCCTGGGAAATCATATGGACTATGGCAAGGCACTACACCTGGAGAAAGTTAGATGGCAGCTACTTGTGTTTTAATAATGATGACGTTCTGTATTTGATTTTAACTGTTTGCTGATGTTAGGATCAGAAGCCACAGACCCGGATTATAGTTGTCATATTACGTCAATTCATTACACCTCTCTCTCTCATGTCCGAGTCACCATCACGGCACTCACGCACCCTCTCTCGAGGCTCAATGAGTCCTCATTCTCAAAGATCTCCTTCTCCACCCTCACTAACTTATCATCCCACAATCCTACCTATTCCTACACCAGCTTTGGTGGAATCTGTAGCCAGTGCCGCGCATTACTCTGGCTCCAAACTTGAGCACGAAGGTATTAAGAAACGTAGACAGAGCAGCTCGGGTTCTGGTGACAATCATAACGAACTCAAACCGAGCCATCGCAGAGTGTTGGAAGATCTCAAGGAGCTATATAGTTGCCGGCCGACGTTGGATATATTCGAACGATCGTGGAGTAAGGATGCCGAGTTCGAGGTACTAAATTCTTCCACAGCCAGCATTAAATTTGCTCACCATACATCAGGATCCTCTTTCAAAGTGTAAAGGATACCATGAGTATGCGGCACAGGTACCTCGACCATCATCATTATCGTACCCACTCATTGACCATTCATTCTTTTTCAGTGGTTTGCTTTGGTATGACTCCACGAGTTTAGCTTGATGCTTCATCTCATTTTGTAATACAGCCTAAACTATTTTCTGAGTCCGAGACGCTATCCGTTCGCGTAATGTCCTCGACGCAATCACCCAATAAACTGGTGTTCGCCCAATCACAACGATACACCACTCGTCTCTTGAAGCGGAGAAAGGTGATTTCACCTTTCTTTCCATTTACAGTGTCTCAATCTTCTTGAAAGACTATAGATTCCATTATTGTTGTAGACATGAACGATGAAGAGAAGATTTTCCGGATGGTAGATCAATGGAACGGAAAGGATTTACCGAGTCGATTTGGCGCCACTTTCCTTCGCGTATTGAATGCCAAAGTCGCCCCGTGGTTGATATCGGTCCCGAAACGACACGGGCCGTAGTCATAGCTAGTCCATTCACCTCATGCATGTCCTGTAATTTTTTTTTTGTCAAGAATTTGTACTGGTGTCACCGTCATAGCACATATTGCTGTAATAATATATGAATATCCGAGAATGTCCTCACAATCTTGACAGCCATCTTCCACATTTCAGATCAAGTCGTGACAGACGCCGAAGGCACAGCACCTGATAAATAGCACGGGAACCAGCCTCGCATAAGGCAAGCCTCTGTTTGCGCCAGTCACAATGCCCATGCGCGAACTGGGTGGAAAGCTTGGAACGTGGTGAGATCATTGCATCGGCGGCAGCAACTAGCCTGAGTGCACGTCTATTTGGCCAGTGGTCCACTAGTGGCTTGGTCTGGCTTTGACCAAGGTATGGAATGGCACTACATATGCCTGTGCAACACCCCTCTGAATGTTACCCGAGAAAGCAGAGCCAGAAACCCATCAATTGCCGCAAGAAATGGTGAATCATCTAAAGAGCGGCATAACATGGGATACATGGCACTTCTACCACTTACTTTGGAACGCAACAATGCAGTTTTACCATAGGTGGACGCCTAACGTCAGATGCGTTTTCATGGGTCAGTGCCAAAATGTGTCAAGAGTGGGGATGATGAACGAGTCGATTAAAAGATACAATGCAGTTGGGTACGAGGCCCCGCTTCTCAGAAGGTACTGAAAGTCGTCTATAGTTGTTCCCTAACCTGTTATAAAGCCCACTATACTCGAGAGAAACCTCACCAGATGACTTGGGTCGCAGGATAATCTGGGATGCATCCGAGGACTGGAAAAAGCCCAGGCGTAAATGATGAGACAGACTGGAGATTGGGTCAAGCGCGGACGTTACAAACCATAAGGACATGCGGAGAAGAGAGGGGATATATTTTGTCGGATTGTCTCCAATAGATCTGTTCCTCTGCAGTGTTCCTCTGCAGATTAGACACATATTCGATGACAACGTAAAAGGGGTCCTGTACACTGCACAGGCTGCTGGTTTGGAAACGCCTATGAGGAGACCGGCTATACTTTAGATGGCACGAAGTCTAGCCTGTGAGTCGTGACTTGATCCGTAGGCCACTTTTATACAAAGTTAGTGATTGAAAACTTTTGTGTAGAATATTAACTTGCAATACAGGATGATCGCTAATTTTATCGATGCTATGACAGTAGGATTCACATGGGGCGCATAGTAACAGCTGACGAGGTTCAAAGAGCTGTGTTATGCATGGCTTGCGAGCGATGCCTCTCATTAAGACACCTGGTTTCAGCACCAGTAGCGAGCGAGCAGATGCTGGCTATTTTTTCAGAAACGCGTCACATAGACCGCTCGGAAAGAGGTTGATTATTGGTGGTATCGTGCGTAGTGAATGCTGTTCTTGCTTCCTGGGTTTCGACCAATGGGTTGCTGCATTTCAGTCCGAGTCTTACAAAGCCCCAAAGGTATGAGAAGGTTTGCCGAGTCACATGCTGCAGATTACCTGTAAAATGCTTTCGAGATCTAGATTGTGGAACGGTTACCCGCATCGAAAATACTATTTCATGCCCAGTGGTGTAAACCCTGAAATCTTGTGATGAATGGGATGTCATATGCGGGTCTATATTGTCTGATCTTGGGAAATCTTGCAACAGGCATAAAAATGAGCGTGCTTTCCCTCACTCATCGCCTCATTAAGTCCCCAGAATGACTATGCTCAGCACCATCTCCAACATATTTCGAGTAGCTGGAACCCGCCATCTCCGGAAACAGTCCGCTCGGAGATTTCGCAGCACGTCTTCGAAGTTGGAAGTCAATCGATATATCCATTCAGTTTCGCCTTTAGCCCCCATTGGTGTAAACGCCGCCATCCAGGCCAGCCAGAATCCCGCGATTGTTCCAAGACCCAAGATATTTGATGAGTTTTCTCTCAAAGACAGAGTGGGCATTGTAACTGGTGGAAACCGCGGCCTTGGTCTAGAAATGGCTCTTGCTCTCTGTGAAACGGGAGCCCGTGCAATATATTGCATCGATTTACCACCAGAGCCATCCAAAGAGTGGCAGAGCACACGAGAGTACGTAAAGCGGATGGACCATGGCTCACGGCTTGAATACGTCTCTTTGGACGTGACAAATCAGCATGGCGTGTGGGAAAAGATCAAGTATATCGGTGATAAAGAAGGGAGAATGGACGTGTGTGTTGCCGCCGCAGGAATCGCGCACACTGCATCCGAATGTCTCAACATCCCTGCCAGCCGGTTTCAGAAGGCGAGTCCAGTTGTAATCTGTTAGATTGCCAGTTTGACACCTTTCCAGGTTCTGGACGTTAATGTAAATGGTGTCCTATTTGCTGCACAAGCAGCAGGACAACAAATGGTCCGGTTTGATAATTCGGGAAGCATCATAATGATGGCGTCCGTGGCTGGCAGTAGGGCTTTGCGAGTCGTAAGTCTATAATTATAATGAGCGGGGATTCAAAGCCAAAAGCAACTCCTTACAGGGTGGCGGGGTCATTGGATATAACACAAGTAAATCGGCTGTGCTCCAACTAGCTAGGAGTATGGCCTGCGAGCTGGCGCCGAAACGTATCCGTGTAAACGCTATATCACCAGGATATATCGTTTCACCGTTCGTACATTATTTTCTTTCGCTCAGACGTTCAATGATATTCGAAGTCAGTATGACGGCACCTTTACTTGAAGTTCCGGAAGTCTTAAAGGAATTGTCTACTGTCAACCCCATGGGTCGGATCGGAAGACCAGACGAGTTACGTGGGGTAGTGGCGTGGTTGGCTAGTGAGGCATCAAGTTTCTGCACTGGGAGCAAGTAAGTCACGAGCGTCCAACGAGTGGATAGACAGTATTAGATCTGACGGATAACTGCAACTATAGCATCACAGTGTGTGGGGGCTATCATGCGTGGTAATTCGAGCCACAGTCTCTGGTTACTCGGGTACTAGTTGCCGAATTGATGTGAGAGAGCGTTAAAAGGCGAGCAGGGCATCAAAGTAGAGTTATACCACTGGTAACCTTTGTCTTGATAATGTGATATATTTCGCCGTTGGGAGGTTGTAGGTGGGGTGCTGATCGGCGGCCGGTTTAGCGGTGTGCTATCACACGCCAGACTCTAAGAATGCTCAGTGAAGAACATCCGAATCAATCCCATGCTCGGGAAGTCGCGTCCATATAGCGTCAATATATTTGAGATCTCCTTGGGGGTGGTGAGCTTTGCGGGGTGATCTTGGGAGTTGAAAAGAGATTCCGGTCTTGGCGAGCATGCAGGCGTTATCGACCGAGATGAATTCGGTTGTGAGGATAGTGCGGTGTGTACATGAAGCCTACTTTACATCAAATTTTCTCAAGCTGAGGTTCTTCCTGGTAATGGCCATGGGTCAGCTGGACTGAGGCTAGTCGTATCCCAAATAAATTCAGCTGGCTCCTTCCACAGGCTCCACCTTACCCTTACACCCTTGTAATGCCTTCACATCCTGTCCAGTCTGTTTCGCGATATGCCCCAGTTGGCGTTGATGCAGCCTTGGCTGCCGCATCTGACTCAACGATCACACCACGCCCAAAGATTTGGGATGAATTTTCTCTCAAGGATCGCGTTGGGATTGTTTCGGGAGCTAACCGCGGCTTAGGCCTTGAAATGGCGCTTGTGCTTTGTGAGGCTGGTGCGAGAGCCATATACTGCTTTGATCTACCGGAAGAGCCGTCCGACGAGTGGAAAAAGACAAAGGAATATGTCCGAAAGATGGGGGATGGAAAGCAGAGGCTTGAGTACGTGAGCGCGGATGTTAGAGATCAAAAAAACATGTGGGCCAAGGTGAAAGAGATTGGCGATAAAGAGGAGAGGATGGATGTGTGTGTTGCCGCAGCGGGGATTCTAAAGCGACACACGGACTGTTTAGAGTATCCCGCCGAGCAGTTCAAAGAGGTAAATCAAAGACCTCCCTTATTTACTGTGCTGGCGCTCACCATGGTCTTCGCCGACAAAGGTGATGGACGTAAATGCATGCGGTGTGCTGTACACTGCTCAGGCAGCAGGGCAGCAGATGCGCCGGTTTGGAAACGGAGGAGGCATCATTCTCATCGCATCCATGTCCGGGAGTATCACCAACAGGGTTTGTATCCATGTTACACCAGTATCTTGGCGCTGCTGAAGGGACCTGGCATTAGGATCACGCGTGGGTGTCCTACAATTCGAGTAAGTCAGCGGTGCTTCAGATGGCGCGAAGCATGGCTTGTGAGCTCGGCCGCGAGAGGATCAGAGTCAACACGCTCTCTCCAGGGCACATTTATACCAAGTGCGCTCACCTTTCTTTGTAACGTTATTGATAAGTTAGTAAGAGTTCTAGGATGACTGCAGCTTATCTCGACACGCAACCAGAATTGTTGGACAAATGGTCTGACTTAAACCCAATGGGTCGTATTGGACGGCCGGATGAGCTGCGAGGTGTCATTGCATGGCTTGCTAGTGATGCATCTACTTTTTGTACTGGGAGCGAGTTTGTCGTTTTCATTTAGTGGCTGCTGGGCCAAGCTCATATGTTTTAACCTTAGCATTCTTGTTAGCGGGGGACACCATTCGTGGTAAAACGAACACTGAGGTGCATTGTAAATTGTATCTGTACTACAGCCCATAACTGCAGAACCCCATGCGAAATGTAGTTTGCTTCATACGTGGATCTCCATTCACCGAATACTCAAGATTCCTTCCCTGGTCGAATTAAGCCTCCCTCCGCCCAAGTCTTCCGAAACCACTTTTTTTTTCTTAGCTTTGTCCTCACCAGCTGTCTCCCAGATCCTCCAGAACTTAAGATTCTCATCTCCGGCGCCTGTGCAAACCACGTCTCCAGAAGGGCTCACACAGCTGTACAAGACCCTCGCATCGTGGGCATCCCGTAGTTCGGCGACACGCTCTAATGATGGGTATGCATGTACCATGATTGCGTTGGTCGGAAACCCATGTGTGCTAAAAATTTCCTTCTTTGAGGGCGCCCAGATAATAGACGTGACTTGTGAGGGTGTCTTAACCGAGTGCAGACGCGCACCGGTGGTACTGTTCCAGACGTTAATGGTCGCATCGTTGGTTCCTCCACCTGAAGCAAGTAATGAGGGTTGCCACGGACACCATGCTATCGCCTATGTATATGATAAATGAGAGATCCGTTCCTCAATGAAAAAAAGTCGCATGTGAACCTTGACAGCAGCCGTGTGATTCCGCTTTGTCCATTTCGCGCTTCCTCTCACCCCTTCAGATACATCACCGACTCTCCCGTCCCAAATATTGACGACGTTGTCATTACCACCACTGGCTAGTAGTTCACCATCTGTACGCCATTTAAGTCCACATACTTCTCCCGTGTGACCAAGGAGCTCCATTACTTTGTGTCGAGAAACCCGTACATCGTGATGCCAGATACTTCCGTCGCCACATCCTGATGTTAATATATGTTGATGCCACGAGAGAGTAGCAACTTGTCCCGCATGTCCCGTCATGGTCCTGAGCTTCTGGCCAGTTTCCACGTCCCATAGCTCGACATCGCCTGTGCCCAAGCCAATACCCAGGAATGCACCATCGTTGGCAAAGTCTACACTAGACACGTAAGTTCCTTCCGGGGCCTCTCCAAGCTGAACTACGGAGCCAGTGTCGGCTTTCCAGATATAAGTAGAGGCTTCTAGGGCCACGGCCACGGCATTTTGTACCGACCAGGATAGAAGATTGAGGTAAAAGTCGTCTACGAGTCCAGGAGCATCAAGAACACGCTCCGGCTGCGTTGGAATCTTCCTAGACTTGTTCGTGGTTGCACCGATGGAGGAAGGAAGAGAAGGCCCACGTTGGGCGTAGAGCGGTCGAGCGTATTCGCGGGCTTGTACAAGTAAAGTGTCAGTAGAGGAGGAAGATGGGGCAGGAGGAGGTTCATAGTAGCCGAGGACTCTACGGTTTAGTGGTACACCTGTAGCAGCGGCGAGACGAGCTGTGTGACCTGGCGAAGATGAGTTGGAGTTGAGGCTCATTTGGCTGAGGGTGGCAGCAACGTCGTCAGTTTCTCGGTTGGTGATAAAACGATCGCGAGAGTCACGGCTCTGCACAATTGTATCAGTAGGGCGTTAATAGTTTAAGCATGAGAAGAACTAACGACGGAAGCCGGCGTTGATCTGGAACGTTTGAGTTCAGGTTTTGGTGGTGGAGGAACATAGTCACGAGTGACGACGTCGAGTCTACTTTCCACACCACCTCTCCGAATAACACCAGTGCCTGCCTGACGCTGAAAAGATTCAGATACTGGTATAC
Organism: Calocybe gambosa; assembly: GCA_900068965.1. NCBI lineage: Eukaryota > Fungi > Basidiomycota > Agaricomycetes > Agaricales > Lyophyllaceae > Calocybe > Calocybe gambosa. The sequence goes on from CEMU01569249.1 coordinate 8,810, forward strand.
TGCCTGAGGTTGTCCGTTTGATTGGAGATGAAGGTCTGGAGACAACAAATGGGTTAGAAGCTGTAGAAAGAGAGATATTGTTGATGCCAGAGATAATCGACGGCGTCAACGGCGTCTTTGCCTCCGAGCGAGCGCGGCCTCTGCGTGCTGGTGTCTTTGGGTTACTGTACATTGTTTACAGCGAGGAAACGACGGTCGGCTACAGACAGCCAAGTTGAACTTTGCAAGCGCGTGTTGGTCACGTGTTACGCGATAATTATTCAATGATGTCGAACTTTTCTTTTCTTTTCTTTTTCTCGCCTTATGTCGCTACTGTTCAAGCATCTCCGCATCCACACTATCTTTGGAGCAAATACAGATGTAGGAAAGACTCTCATTACAACAGCTCTTGTTAGAGCATCAGCGCCAACTTCTTCTGTATTTTATCTAAAACCCATCAGCACAGGTCATATGGACGATGCAGATGACACGTCCGCAAATTCACATATTGCCATACCGACGTCACTCATCTGGCTTGCAGATTCGTGCAAACGTTTGCCTCATCCCCAAGAGTTACTACAAAATGCTTGTTTCGCTATGATGACCCTGTCAGCCCGCACTTGGCCGCCAAAATGAGTCAACGTTCTGAAGTGAGTATGCCATTATAGTCAGAGATAACGCGTACATGACGCGTTCTGCTACTTAGATACCATCGGACGAAACTGTCACAAAATCGATAGCCGAGTATATACGTCGTGGCGCGGTTATTGCAGCAACGGGTTCTGCACACATGTACATCGAAACAGCCGGAGGTGGTTTTCATTCATTTCCCCCTCTATATTTTCACTTCTTGACCATTTGCATCTCCAAGGCGTACACAGCCCCACGCTTTCAGGAAACACACAAGCGGAAGTCTATCGCACTCTCTTTCTTCCGACTATCTTGGTGGGCGACTCCCGCCTTGGTGGCATCTCTACAACTATTGCTGCATTTGAGGCTCTCCAATTACGCGGGTACATTTTAGATGCTGTGCTACTCTTTCGAGATGCATATTATCAAAACGCGGACTATCTCAAGTCATATTTTGCTGAGCGCGGGGTCTGGGTTGGGGAGATTGAGCGGCCACCTTCCAAGATGGTTGATCATAAGTCGAACCTTGCGCTTACACATAGCTATTTTGATTCGCTTACGAAAAGGAGTGACGGAAGCCACAGTACGGTTAGCGTAGCTGATGTGGTGGAGCATCTGGACCAGCGCCACACGACACGTCTCACAGAACTAGACTCAATGCCTCGTCGCACCCTTGACACAGTCTGGTGGCCTTTTGTTCAACATGGACTTGTCAAGTCCGAGGCGGACGTGAATGTCATTGATAGTGCAAGTTCTGATTTTTTTAGCGTCTACAAAGGTCCTTCTACCTCGAAACTCTCCGATTCTTCTCTACTGGTTCCCCAGTTTGATTCGTCTGCCTCGTGGTGGACCCAGACGTTTGGCCATGCTTATACCCCGCTGACGCTTGCTGCTGCCCGAGCCAGTGGTCGATATGGACATGTCATGTTCCCACAGGCAACACATCTTCCAGCTCTCGAGCTGTCTGAAGCCTTGGTTAATGGACCTGGCAAAGGATGGGCAAGCAGGGTTTTTTTGAGCGATAATGGGAGTACTGGGATGGAAGTGGCTATCAAAATGGCGCTGAGGGCGTTCACGCAACGGGTAGGTGCGGATGCTTTGAGGAAGAAAGAGCGCCTTGGCGTACTGGGACTTATTGGCTCATATCATGGCGATACGATTGGGGCAATGAACGCATGCGAGGCTGTCGGTGTATACACGTGTGAATGGCATGATGCCAAGGGTATATGGCTTGAGCCGCCTACCGTTTCATTCGACGAAGGACAACTTTATATATCATTACCGCCTGCGTTAAGTTTAGAATGGGGGAGAAAGACGGAAAAGATGGATTCTCTGAATCATGTCTATGATGTCGATGGCAGGAAAGGCTCGAAATTGGAGGAGCTGTATAGATGGTATGTGGAAAGAGTATTACGGAAGTTTACGTTGGAACAGAGGAATGGGCTAAGGGAGGGGATGAGACTCGCGGCACTGGTACTGGAGCCTCTCGTGATGGGTGCTGGTGGAATGATATTCGTGGATCCTCTGTTCCAGAGAGTTATGGTGGATGTAGTGCGAAGTGGTGATGAAGAGCTAGGTCTTTGTAAATTAGAGGGAGGAGAGAGGGAAGATGACTGGAGAGGGTTACCGGTGGTCTACGATGAGGTATTTGCTGGGCTGTATCGGTTAGGAGTGGAGAGCGCAGGGAGGGTATTGGGGGCAATGCCGGATGTTGCCGTTAACGCCAAAATTTTGACAGGTGGACTGGTTCCTTTGGCGGCGACGCTTGCTAAGGAAGGCGTCTTTCGTGCGTTCTTAGGGAGTGGAAAGGAGAGTGCACTGCTGCATGGACATTCATACAGCGCACATGCGGTTGGATGTGGAGTTGCTGGGGAGACGCTGAGACAGGTGGAGAAGCTAACGAGAAGTGAAGAATGGGCTCTGGCAAGACTAAATTGGGGCGATGATGGGCAGGAAGGGAGAATGTGGAGTTTTTGGGATCCGGGGTTTGTGAAAGAGATATCTCGAGAAAAGGCAGTGAAAGAGGCGATGACTCTCGGGTGCGTACTCGCAGTCAAAGTTAGGGACGAGGCTGGTGGTTAGTCGTCATATTCTTTTCTTTTCCTGTCTAACGATGTTGCAAAGGATATAAGTCCCATTCAGCAGAGGAAAAGTTTAAGTCGCTGAACGAGGCCGAGGTGCATTTCCGGACGCTGGGCAATGTCGCATATTTTATGAGCAGCTTGAACACTCGACCCCAAGTCTTGCGATCTCTCGAGGAGCGGATCAGGAACGCAATTAAAATAAAACAATAAAATGAAATCTATTTTATTTATTTATTTTTATTTACCACGTGATTTGGCTGCGGAATTGGCATCGGGGGCTCACCCTTTCAAACTGCGGATGTGCTGGTTGAGCCTCTCCTCATCATCATCGACAATATGGCAGACCGTCCTGCTCGCAAGAATAAGGACATACTAAAGGATATACAGCCTACAGACATCGATGAGAAGCTCACCGCTCTCCTTCGTCGCAACGCCGCAAGGTATGATCTATATTTATTTCCGACTCTTACCCGTCTTACAACGCTCAGCGCTATCCGAACAAGGGACCGCTCTCAACAACAGCCAGCAGTAGCCCCTTCGCCTCCACAACCACAACAATCTTCTCGTTCTCCAAAACATCCTGCTGCAGCAACCCAGAGACGAACTAATCACGTTCTCGTTGAAGCAGACCACAATGACTTCTCTCGCCGCCTCAAGATTTCCTCTTCCCCCGCACCTCACCATAGGACTTTGCCAAAACTATTCGATCCCCAATCAGACCCTATACCCCTCCGAAAGACTACAGAACCGGAGGCCATGTCAGATGTCACAAGCAGTTCTCACCAACACCAACCCCATCCACCACCCTCGCCAAACCATCCATCTCGTGACAGGGAAAGAAATTCCAAAGATGCACCAGCACGCCAACTCTTCGATCATAGGAAGGACGATCCTGTACGCTTCTCTGTGCTCGCACGACCCAACCGCGACCGTCCTACACCCACCCCAAAGTCCTCCGCTGACTATGTCTCCGCCTCCTCTACCTCCTCTTATGCCAACTCAATGACCTCCTCCGCTTTCACTTTATCTTCTACTACGGATGGTTCCTCGGCCTCTTCTGCGCTTTTTGAGCGCTCCGGCAGCCGTGGGGATGATGGTGGGAATGCGTTCTCCATACAACTCAAAAAGCTATATCGGGCCATCACAAACCTAGAGACGAAAATTCAGAAGGAAGATGCAGATGACAACGATGGAGAGGAAGACGGTTCGATAATGCGCATCGAACCGAGAGTGGTGCTCAAAGGCAAAAATACAGAAACCACTGTGCCACTGACCGAAGAAGACATCGAGAAGAAGAAATGGAAAGCACATATCCAGAATCATAAACAGTTAGTCATCTATTTGTCGTACATGCATCAAGTTCTGACTTATCTCATTGGCATAGGTTGGCTGAGTATATCCACCATCTCCTCGAAATCTCTCTCTCTCCATCAGTGCCCGCCTCCCTGAGAAATATTCCTACGAAATATAACATCATTGTTCGCCTCTGGACATACGCATTCCACAAGCTCCTCAAGTCTCTCCGTCGCGCCTCATTCACGTCACCCCTCGCTCTAGAACATCTACAGGACTTCATCTACTACGCCTATACATTTTACACCGGTCTCCTCGAAGAACCCACACTGTCAGAGTTCAAAAGCGGATGGCTTGAAGCACTTGGAGATCTCGCCAGGTATCGCATGGCTGTCGTTGCCATGGTTGGTGGTGCTGGATCGACGGTGGCGCCCGGGCGCAAGCTAACGTTAAAGGAAGTCAAAGATGCCGTTGCGAAAGACGATACGGCAGACGGGAGTGATAGACTAAGACCCCCAAAGGCTTCAAAAGCCTCGACGAGCGATGGGCGAATAGCGAGAATTGATGATAGCCCTTCACCGAGTGTGGGGGTTGTAGCGGCCAGGTTGCTTGAATTGGAACCAGAGACTGAAAGGTGGAGAGGCATCGCGCGAGACTGGTATGGTTTGGGGTTGGCCGAGCAACCAGGTACTGGCAAGTTACATCACCATCTGGGATTGCTTTGCAGAGACATCGCGGGTAAAGAACTCAAAGGAGTCTATCATTTTGTCAAGAGGTTTGTGTTTTCATTCTGTCTATACCTTTTAAATCACTCATTTAATCTAGTATGACGACGCTACATCCTTTCCCAACCTCACGCGAGTCCGTTCTCCCTATCTGGTCTGTTTCAAACCAAACAAGGCGTATGAACCCTGACACGCCCACCTCTGGTCTCTTTGTCCTCCTCCACGGCATGCTCTTCACCCACATCCAACTTGACGACTTTGAGCCATCTCTGGCGCGTTTTATGGAGCGCCTTTCCATAGACGGTCCTGAGGAGCGGGAATGGATCATGATGGCCATTATCAATCTAGCTGCCATTTTTGAGTACGGCCGTTCTGGTAGCGTTCTCGGACGTGTTGGAGGACGGGAAGGTGTAGGTATGCCCACCCCGATCGTAATGACCAGACAATCTGCGGTGCACCTCGATGATCAAGGAATGGTCATGGATAGAAGCTCACCGAAAACGCGCATGGCACAGGCCAATCAGATCTCTCCTGCTAATTCCGAAGCTGGGGCTGACGAGACACCCGCGCAAGACTCTCTGCCATCGTTCAACCATGCACTACAGCTCGCGTTCTCGATGCTATCATACGTCCTAAAACACCCCACGCTCACAATGACGGATAGCTTCACAAAGCCGAATCCGAATCCCTACTTGACGATAATGCTCACATTCCTCGCAACCACTCTTAAAAACCCACGCGCACTAAGCCTTTTGGAACGCAATATACCGTGGGAAGAGTTAAGCACGTTCTTCTCTACACACATACCAGAACGCGTCATGATCAAGCAAGGGCTCATAACTGACGAAAGGAAGCATGCTAAAGAAAAAGAGGATGGACCGCGATGGGTTATGCTTACATCGGGGTGTGCCCCGCCGCTTCCAGAAGACTGGTCTATGCGTGGCATGGAGTGGGTTGGACGGAGCGTATTTGAACGAGGATACTGGAAAAGCGGGGAGGAACGCCGTGCTGAGATCGAAGTGCTGGAAGAGAGAGAAGTTCCAGATGAGATGTCCGATGGGAGAATTGAGGATGACCATGAGGATGAAGCCGCTGCCATCAAGAGCGGAAACGATGACACGGTGATAAAGCGATGGATCAGGATTGTAAGGAGTGCCATGGGCATGTCGACTTCAGTCGACGGTTTGTCGCGGGGCGAGGGTACTCGTGAATGGAAAGTCGAAGGGCATCTTGCTGAGAAAGTTAGATTATGGCAAGAGCAACGCCGCGTCGAGCAAGAGGAGGCGGAGAGGCGAAGGCTCGGAACCCGCTGGTCCGATGATTACATGGACGTGGACGAAGAAACCATTGATCTCTCTGAAGAAGAAGACAACGAGGATGATACCCCTGAGGTTAAGGAATTGAAGGTTTGCCTATGAATTTACATTTTTTTTGTTATCCAACTGATGTTACCTTATCACTCTAGGCACGCCGAAAATATTTGCAGGGTCTCCTTCAGTCGGTTGACCGCGGTGCTACTATTGGTCCGTCTTCTCCCCCGCGTCGACCAAAAACGTCATCGAGGAAACTGGCTGGAGCCCGCCCATCAATCCGTATCGTACCAGGATACTCTGTTTTCGTCGTCGATACCAATATTCTACTATCCTCGCTCCATATGTTCGCTTCCGTGGTTGAAAGTCATCGGTGGACTGTTGTTGTGCCACTCCCTGTCATCATGGAACTTGATGGCCTTTCTTCCAACACATCTGCTCAGCTTAGCGAGGCGGCCCAAAATGCGCTGACATATGTCTCTTCGCACGTTCGCTCGCATTCCGTCTCACTCAAAGTACAAACTACCAAGGGCAATTATCTTACCAATCTCAATATCCGAACGGAGAACGTTGACTTCACAGCCGGCGGGAACTGGGAGAGGAATATGGACGACCTGATATTAAAGATAACAATCTGGCAAGAAGAACATTGGGTTGACCGTACATCCATTCTCAAGGCGGATCCCCCAACCTCGCCTGTTTCCAATGCAGCGAAAGTAGTTTTGCTCAGCCTGGACAGAAATCGTATGTATTATTGCAGACATTTAGTCCCTAGCCACTCGCTGACAATGTAATTCCCAGTGCGCCTGAAAGCTCGCTCAAGGCAACTTCCTGCCGCAAGCGAAAGGGACCTTGCCACCATTCTTGCAAGCGCTGCGTAGGGAAGGAGAAGCAAGAATTATAGGCCAATACCAATTCAAGCACTGCCTCCAACATTCAAGCAGAACCTCCTATGGTTCGTGGAGTGAATGTTGTTGTGCGCCGCTTACCTTGTGAAGACGAGTTTTGCGTCTCGCTGCGCCGTCTGCGCCTAAATGCATTGATGCTCTATGCATGACAGAGGTGGCCAGACAACTACCAACCATGTACTGTACCTGGTAGCACAACTTTGATATCATACCGTCCCTTATTGTTATCTTCAAGCACTTCTTTGCATCTCACTTCGAAAGTACATATCGGGCGTATCAGAATATATTATCCTGCATTCATTTGTTTATACGCCGTACAATTCATTGAAAGTACTTCCAAGTGATGCCTACCAATGGGCGTCTACCTATGGGAGTTGAGCAGTGGAATACTACTTTCGAGCTCCCTCGTCTTTCCTGACTCGAAGGCGTGACGTCCGCTGAGACTTTTGTCAAGCACGTCGTCATCGACACCAGAACTTGGCGCATCGGGGGACAAAGCGAGGTAATTGCTGTCGCCTGGATTGAGTCCACGACTCTCTTGGAAAAACTGTCGCCGGAGCATGATGGTTCCCGCGATATAAGCCACAGGAATGGTCTACCCAAGTCAACGAAACCGCCCAATGACCCTGAGGAAAACTTACCACAACCCATGCATTCCATAAATCGTGACACCAATGAGCCACATGAGATCGACCAGTGGCTTTCTTCCATTCTTCCATGCCGCTGCGAACCTGTTTTGTTGAAGAGGAACAGGTTATTAAGACATAGATTTGTACGAGGAGCTTAACTCACTTGTATGAACGCAAGGACGATTATAAAGAGGCCGAGCACAACATGAAGAATATTTGAGGGCGGATGCCGAGGCGCATTGGGAGGTGCGCTGACTTGGCGATTGTGAACATACCGTCCGAGAGAAAGTTGCAGGTAGTAAAGAACCAAAAGGAAAACACCAGTAATCTAGATAAAAAAATTCGCGTTGACATCGGAAAGATTGTAAAACAATGCGCACTTGGTGTGCGTCAAATAAGTGCGTCGCTTGGTGCTCGAGTACGGCAATAGGCCCCAGAATCCATCCAAGAGTAATAATAGGAAGAGCGATAGACATGTTGATTGTCTGATGAATCCTGAACCATTTGGGAGTCAGAGTCCTACCCCATCGTGCGACCAATGCCCCAGTTGGTAAAAGTACCAGGAAACCAATAGACCCTAGGACACCGTGTGCAATGATGAGCGCCTCGTGCTTCTTATGAGAAGAATATGGATCAGATGAAATAGTGTCTTTGACTTCAGTTTCTTGCAAAGTGACTTCGTGAGGTGCAGGGTCAACGGTTGGAACAAATCTCGGCATTGTACCACCAAGGTTCAGCCTCAGGAATCCAGCAACATAGTGCTGCGTAAGCTCGCTATAGTGTGGCTTTTCAGGGCGGACCTTGGCATAAGCCCATATGAGACGCTCGGTAGGATTGCTGAGAGCGAGAAGTGTCTTGTTTACTGGAACGGAAAATGCGAATGTTTTGACAGCCTTGGGGTGCCATAGCTAATGATCAACTAAGATCGACTAATCAACCATTGTAAAAGACGTCCTGACCGTTGAAAGCCTGGGTTTTGCCATAGTTGCAAGCCTTGGAGGATACTCTACTGGAAGTGGTTCACTGTGTCCCATCGCCATCCGCTGGGACAACGTCGTGGTACCATCTTCATTCGACCACATGATGACCATGTGAGTATACTGCATTTTGCTTCCAAATCCTCTACATAAAATGGTCAGTGTAAGATACTTCGATACTAGATGATCGCTGGCTCTTTACACGGCTAGCCATCCAAGGGGCTCTTCCAGACCGGTTAGTTCATCTGTCGACATATAACATTAGACCCAAGTAGAGACGTTGGTAGACTCACAGGTGACCATATCGTCATGTACCGTGGCATTTACACAGACATATAATCCGCATCTACCATCACCTTGAATTGTTTCTGTTGGTGGAATCATCTTAAGCCATGCAACACCGACGAGTCCCATAACATAGAGGAATCGAAACATCGCTGGTCAAGACGTGGAAGTTATGTATCAGGGTAGTTACTGCATGATTCCCAAGAGTGATACTTTATAATACACCGAGTTTAGCATGGCACAATATGATTCTCATAGGACGATTGGCCATGCGAAACATTTAACAAGGTGTCCAACCGGAAGCTGAGGAACACGAAGCGATAGTCACAGGCATGAGACAAGCAAAGCATATCCGTGGGATAAGACCCAATTTCAGTGCAACCAATCAACGCGACCGCGAACGCACAATATCATCGCGGATCAACTTTAATTGGCACCTTTTCTCTAAAATCCAGTGGCTCTCAATTTACTCTAGAATCCAAGATTCAAGGGCACTAGCCCACTGGGTAACACCTTCAGGGAACCAACTGAAAATACATACGATCAAACAAGATAAAACCTATGATTGCAGATCACTCACAGCTTTATTTCCTTCTCAGCGCTCTCAACAGAGTCGGAACCATGACAAATATTACGACCCACAGCAAGACAAAAGTCTCCTCGAATGGACCCTAAAGATGTGAATGAAATGCCGCACATCTTCGGAAATGATATGAGCTCACCTATGGGAGATTTCAATGGATCGGTGGCACCGAGCATAACACGGCCTGTCTTTACAGCGTCAAGACCTTCCCAGACCATACAAACAACGGGGCCAGAGGCCATATATTTAATTAAACCGGCGAAGAATGGCTTGCCCTTGAGGTCAGCGTAATCTGATGATAACCGTACTTAAAACCCCAATGCAGACTAAGATAAGAGATATCACGTTTTTCAAGATGCTCTGGCGTAGATTGGGTGAACTTGAGAGCAATCAGCTTGTAACCGCGCTCCTCAAATCTCTGGATGATCTTCCCAACAAGGCCCCTTTGCACACCGTCGGGCTGTTGACCGATCAGAAATGTTACTAAGATGCATCAATAGAGAGATACCTTGATCATAATATATGTGCGTTCGTTGGACATGGCTGTGATGAACGAAATCGATGAAAACTAAAGAGGTACTCGAGCAGTTTTTATACTCTTATCGCAATCGTCGATCACCTTGATTCATTATCTTATCTTATCTTTGAATGAAGCACAACAAATACAAACATCGTGGCACTCCGGGAAACTCTAGCTCAGGTCGGTTTCCACTGCAAACTCGACATGGCATTCGGTCCACTCAGTATTTCCTTTGCAAACTATGTCAAGTCTTCCAAGACCCTTTCCAGATATGTAAAACCTATAGCTGTTTGGTATGCACACGCTTCAGGGTACAGAAAATACGGTTTTAAATATGACGACCTCCGTATGTGGAACGGCCCTCTCGTTCGTAACGAATTTATTGATAATTTGTCCCGAGTTAGTTGTTGAAGAACGTCCTGATGTTCAACGAGTACGAAAAATACACATTCGCTCTGTCGCCCAATTTTACAAACATATCAACAGGCACTTGGTCGTTTGACTCGTCATGAACAATACAACCGTGCGTTTCGCCTAAAGCGAGCCTCTCAAGCTAGTGTTCTCCATTCTCCTCTTCCTTCGGATCAGTGGACAAAACCAGAGGAGGTAGGAGCACCAAATAATTATGTAGAAAGAAAGACTTGACGCCATCATTTTTAGGATACCCGATACCTCTTGCCACATGTCCTCGATGTAGCCAAGGAGAATGCCGAGAGGAAGATGTGGGACGATATTACTATTAAAAAGCACTAGAAGATTTGCTCAGTCTTGCTGGTAGCGACTATCTCAAAGCACATGGTCAACAATAGTACAACGAATATAGACATCTCGTTACCAACATTGACATTGACATTTTGCTTAGCATTTTTTCGAAGAACATGCAAGGCATCATTGGTCTAAAGTATTTATATATACGAATAATAACGTCTACCATTCCCATGAAGTAAATAACAAACGCAATTTTGAGGGTATCGAAATTACAATTGAATGGCTCTACGAAGTGGAGAAACAAGTGGTCCCGACCCTTGGTAGTGCTCAACAACCTTTTTACCAACAGCAGCAATATTTGGACCAGTGATACCGAACTTCTCATAGACTTGTTTATAGGGCCCTGATGCACCCCACGCCTTCAAGCCAAATTGTTCGTGACTGTACTTCTGCCATCCAGTAGTCTAGGTGGTATACAGTGTCAGTGTGGTGCACAATACTGATGAAAAAGAGCGCCCTACAGAAAGTGCTTCCAAAGAAAGGATAGGAGCGCCATCAGGCAACACTGACAGCCTGTACGCCTGATCTTGTTGATCAAAGGTCAACCAACACGGTAGCGAGACTACCCGTGTCTTAATCCCCTCGTCATTGAGCAGCTTAGCGGCCTCAACAGCTATAGAGACTTCAGATCCACTGCTCACGATAGTGAGAGCGGCCTCAGGTTCTTGATGCAGAACATAGCCACCACGTGCAGCTTTCTCAATTGACGAGTTCTCGAGGTTTGGAAGGTTTTGGCGAGAAAGCGAGAGAACAGTGGGGGTCTTCTTAGATTGCAGCGCCACGAGATAGGCAGCTGATGTCTCATTACCGTCTGCTGGACGCCAGAATGCGAGATTGGGAGTGGCGCGAAGGCCGATTGCAGTTTCAACGGGCTGGTGGGTTGGACCATCCTCACCAAGACCGATAGAATCATGCGTAGCTAGGAAAAAAGGCATCATGATTATGATCATGTAAAAAAAGCGATGGCCACACTCACCGACCCAGATGACTTGGTGCGAGCTTAGAGCAGACAGCCTCACGGCGCCAGAAGCATA
>CEMU01569249.1:28337-40390 GCA_900068965.1 Calocybe gambosa
GGGGGCGTGATAAAGTTCCCACGGTGACCAAGTCCGACTCGGCTGGTTTGGCTCCTTGAGCTTCTCTCCTCAGAAAATGGCATCTAGAATCGCATTCAACTCATTAAGAGCAGCGGGTACGCTTAGTTCTGATATTCTTGACAGTATTATCTATTTATCTTACCATGAATACAGCACGACCACGAGCTGTTCTCTCATCTGCTACGTGAGCGTTCAGTTGACTTTATCACCTTTAACTAACGGACTTCCAGTCGGGCTCTAGCTACTTCTTCTAACCCGCCTCCACCTGAAAAGCGCGCTTCAGAGATTATAGACAAGCTCCCCTCCTCACCTGGGATCCTCACAAAAACCGGGTCTGCAATCCTCGGTACAGGCCTCGTAGCAACTGCCATCTCCCAAGAACTTTACGTGGTGAACGAGGAGTCTATCGTTCTCATTGCTTCCATTATCTTCTTCACGTACCTTGGCAAGGTGCTTTTTACTATCATTCGATTGGACCGACCGGATGATAACTGCATCCTGTTGGAATATAGATCATACGCGAGCCTTATAAGAACTGGGCCGAGGGACACATTGCACGTATAAAAAAGGTACTAGATGGTGCCCGTGCAGAACACACCGATGCCGTGAAGGAGCGCATAAACTCGGTCGCCCAGATGAAGGATGTCGTCTCGCTTACCCAGGGCCTCTTTGCCCTCTCCAAGGTTCGCTTTTTTTTCCCCTTTACTTTTCCCACTTGACTTTTTCTACCTTGTTCATCAACCTTTTTCTTCTCGACCATCGTACTTTTCCACATAGGAAACGGCACAACTCGAATCCGAGACCTTCGTTCAGCAACAAAAGGTTGCCGTCGCAGCCGAAGTCAAGAACGTCCTCGACAGCTGGGTCCGATACGAGCAACAGCAGAAGAAGAATGAGCAAGCAGAGCTCACCAAGTCCGTCATTGATAAAGTGCTCGCAAGTATCAAGGATGAGAAGACACAGAAAGACATTATCCTTGCTGCTGTTGCCGAGGTTGAACGTGAGCAAATATATACTTTTTCCTCTATATTAGTTTATACTGACGATGTGATTATAGAGCTCGTAAAGGACAAGGCTATATAGATGTTATCATGTTCAGACTGAAGAAATAGATTTGACACGTGTTGGAGGATTTGACCCGATATACTGAGGTTCAGTTATGAAATATTCCCGGCGGTTCTCTTTAATCTCTTCAAGTTTTTACCGCCCAGAAGAATCCAAAGTTGTCTGTGGTGCTTGCTTCAGTTCCACTTTGTCTAGTGTCCTGACGACGTTCAAACATCGGTCCCCCTCCTCAGCTCCTCCTGCAACTGCATTTATAGCACATAAACCAGACATTCAACTTGAAAAATGACCACACAGTATTTTATGCCATGGTTGCTGTATTTACGAGTTCCATCTTTTGTCTTGTGAAAAATCGTTAATTCAGCTAGAGCGCCACTTCCCGAATGCCATCCTTATCGACCACTTTGATTTTGTAATGGTCAGGGGCGCCAACGAAACGTTTAGACACCTCATCAATGCATCGCTTCAATGTAGCAAGGCCTTCTTCGAGTGTTGCTCCGGGGTCGTGATATCTGTGGGGTGAAGGGTCACACCAGAATGCAAGAAGCAAATGAAAGGAGTGGAGCGTAATCTACCTATCGAGCAATCCAAGGACAAAATAGCTTCCGTAACCATGAGCAGCAAACGGTACCTCAGTGATAGTACCAAAGTAGTCCATCCAGTATAGATGGGGGGTCTGGGTTGCAGTGTCGTAGCCTCCCAAGAGTAGATTGACAGCGTACGGTTTACGAGAGCGGATTGATTCAGCTAGTGATCGGCGAACCCAGGATGCAGCAGCTGAAGGACGCAACGGGTAGAGGTTACGAATTTGGTAGAGTCGGATATTGCGTTCGACATATTCAGCAAACTGCAGAGTATCACCTGAAAAAAATAAATGAAGAGATGTTATACATGGCAGACGATTCTGTGGCAAACCTGGTTCTCCAGAATAGGACATTAGCAGATGAGGGCTGAGTGTTTTGATTTTGTCGTCGTCGACCTTCATCTTGACGACAGACCTGGCTGCGGTGGTGTCTGCAGCAACAATAACGTATCCTTTGCCTATTAGAGAAAACGATGTTTCCATCTTGGTGAAGAGATCAAGCAATGGAGGTTGCTAGCGGATCGATGAAAGTTGTTGAGCAAGACGGGCGTAAATGACGCGTCTCAAGCTAAGATGTGTGATTATGGACCCTAGTATAGGGTTTGCGTCGGCTCGGCTGCTCAAGTGCTCCTAAGCAGTCTCACACACGCCCTTACAAGTCAGTATGCCAGATGGGGATTTGAAGTCGAGGAGAAAGCCCGACTACACTTATTTCTTACTCTATCGAACGAGATGGTGAGGGGTTCCTTGTTCAAGTTGTGGCGAACCTCTCAAGTGATCGCAACCGGGAAGGAGTGACAATGACCAGTACTCACACCTGAACAACTCAATTTACTACCACCTCTTTGACTCAATAGTCAATACTTATCTCATTGAGCGCTGCGGCTTGCAACCAAAGAAATCGACGCTCATCGGGCTCGTCGTGTCTTCCTTTTGCCAGGTTTGCCATTTGAAGGTTTTTTTTTCCCTCGGCGTTGATTTGGGTCGTTTTTACAGTTTTTCATACCACTCTCTTTTCCTCAAGTCCTGGAATTGGGCCTTAGAGTCAACTCTCTTGGTAGGAGCTCGGTAACATATGAAGTCGGCGTCTTTGAAAAGGAAAAAGACTCTGCTGCCGCCGTTGGGGGGTATACACATGTTTTCGTTGACAGTGTGTCGCGAACGAGCAAGAACATGAGCCCAGAGCTTAGGGCTGGACTGGAGAAGATAATGATAGCTGACCGTCCAAAGCTGTGAGACGTGCACGTGACAAAGCTTAAAATAGCATGACATCATCGTAAAAATAGCTCATGGCGAGATATATATATATATAAAGGGGATTCGAAGGTTATCTATCACACAACCCACCAACCACCATCACCATGTCTCTGTCAAAGGTACCGCCTTATACTTGACTTATTATCATATAGCGCTTGTTTATGCTTCCCTTTCAGCACGTCAACGTCGATCGTCTCTTACAGACCTCTCGTGTACGTGCTCCCTTTATCTTCAGACTCTCTATTTACCCAGTTTCCCATCGTCAGGACAAGAAGGCATCACACCATCGTGCACCTGTAAGCGAGATACACCACACGTACGGTGCTCGTTACAACACCAATCCTGTTCCAAAATACAACATCTCTCACAAAGTATTTCCCCGTTCATTTGTGAGACATTTCGTAACATATTCTTTGACAGGGAGTAGATGCTGATGCTGCCTATCAAATCATACATGATGAACTTGACTTAGGTTAGCCATGTCCCTCTTTGTGCCACCTCATTATTAATCAGTCTATTTTAGATGGCCGACCAACTCTTAACCTGGCCTCCTTTGTTCACACCTGGATGCCCTCCCAAGCCGATAAACTTGTGCATGAAAACATGACCAAAAATCTGATTGGTGCGTATGCGTCGTAACCACCCAAGTCGTTTCTCAGTGAACGTCACAGATGCTGATGAGTATCCTGCCACTCGTGAGTCAGGATTACCCTTATCGTTTCTCCTACTGATCGTGTCATCTCAAGAGGCCATCCATACTCGATGTCAGAGTTTTAGTGAACTTTATGGCTTCTGTTTTTTTAAAAATAACTTTGTTGTACCTCTGGTGCAGGTGTGTCTATTTTGGCCGATCTCTGGCATGCCCCGTCTGCGAAAGGGGCAATTGGCACCGCAACTACCGGGTCTTCGGAAGCCATCCAACTCGGTGGCCTTGCAATGAAGAAGATTTGGCAGGAGAAGCGTAAAGCTTCTGGGAAGAGCATTCATGAACCTGGGTCTGTTTCTTCAAAGTCCGAATATTCTCCTTGTACTGACGTCGAAGCAGACCCAACATCGTCATGGGTGCAAACGCACAAGTAGCACTAGAGAAGTTTGCCCGCTATTTTGACGTCGAATGCAGACTAGTACCCGTATCTGTTGAAAGCCACTACAGACTCGACCCTAAGAAAGCGATGGAATATGTTGATGAAAACACTATTGGGATCTTTGTTATTCTTGGCAGTAAGGTACTATCATTACTTGACAGACTTGACATTCTGAACCATCTTCAGGTACTTACACCGGTCATTACGAACCCGTGGAAGAAATATCCAAACTACTTGATGAGTACGAAGTCAGAACTGGAAATTATGTGCCAATCCATGGTCAGAGTCAATTTCTTATTTCCTCCGTATGAGCTGACTAGGCTTAAAGTCGACGCCGCTTCCGGGGGGTTCGTTGCTCCGTTTGCTACAGTAAGCTTTGAAGCATGTCGAGTTCTACATGGAGTATCCATCTGAATCTCAATTAGCCAAAGCATAAATGGGATTTCCAGCTACCAAGGGTGGTATCCATCAATACATCGTACGCCAATCATTAGCTCTCTGTTGTGTCTCCTCATACTCAAACAACAAATGTCAGAGGCCACAAGTTCGGTTTAGCTTACGTGGGGGTGGGATGGGTCATATGGAGAGACAAGGCGCACCTCCCAAAGGACCTCATTTTTGAACTTCACTACCTCGGCTCCGTAGAGTATTCGTTCTCTCTCAATTTTTCGCGTCCTGCAGCCCCAATAATTGCTCAGTACTTCAACCTCATTCACCTGGGGTTTGAGGGCTATCGCACGATTGCACTCGACGACCTCAAGAATGCACGCCTTCTGAGTCGCGCGATAGAAGCTTCCGGTTATTATACTGTGCTGAGTGACGTTCATAGAAAAATCGCAAATTCTGTTGGAACCATTAAAGATGCCGTAGGCCTCGATGACGAGGACGTTGAGGTGCGTAAATTACGAATAAAACGTCGGATTCAGAGCTCGGTTTTGATATAACGTGCAGTCATACGTACCAGGACTTCCCGTCGTCTCGTTCCGATTCTCAGATGATTTTAAGAAAAAGCATCCCGAAATTCAGCAACGTTGGATTCAGACACTTCTGAGGGTGAAAGGATGGTGAGACCTAAACTCAATGTCTTGTAAGTATGAGCGTCTGATTCGTCACAGGATTGTTCCAAACTACGAGCTGCCACCACAGTTGGAACAGGTTGAAATCCTGCGTGTGGTTGTACGTGAAAGCATGACAGCAGTTGTAAGCCTCCTTGATTCTAAATTGCTTGTCTCTTCTAATTCATCGATTTAGCTCGTTAACCAACTGATTGCTGATATTGTGAGTCGATACTTTGACTGTGAGCCCCCCAAGTTTGCTGAATTGTGCAGATTGAAATAACGGAGCAACTCACCGATCGAGGATCGTCTAGTCATGCGCTTAACATGCTTGGCCAAGCTTCGCACAAGCGTAACAAGACTGAGCTGGAGGAGGGTAGTTTGGAAGAGGGATCTGGAAGCAAACCCTCTGGTACATATGCCAAGACATGTTAAATGATATGTCACGTGGTGATTATTATATAATAATAACGTTTTTCTCTTGTCCAACATTCAGTCATGTCTCGCGTCAGTCGATTGTTTGTGTGCTTTTCTTTAACGAGAATTGGTATAACCCTCTGACCGTTATTTAATTAGATCTACGCATTCACCCAAAGCTCGGTTGTCTTCAGTCTCCCTCGACGTGCTCCCTCCTACGCCCTCATTCCATATAAATGCCGCCAACAAATCATACAAGCACCAGTACTCCAATATATATTACATGAGGCTACGAATGATTCGTGATTCCGTCGAACAAAATGCTCATGACCGCTGGAAAAATATGCAAGGTGCGAGCCCACCCACACCTGAGGTAATCCCTCATGTGTAACCAATGCTGTCAGGAGATCCCGTGCTAGTACCACGCGTCCTTGAAGTCGTGAAATCTCGTTTATGCTATATAATCGGCACTGTTTATATGGATATGCCGTTAAAACCGAATGTCATGGAAGATATCGCACGCGACGTCGGTCTCCTTCTTCCCACCACAGGAGCCTATGCTAAATCAACCCGCTTTGTAGCATTCAATACCACCCCTTCCTCCGAATAATAAATTTTACTCGTCAATGGATAATATCATGCTAGAGGACGAATCGGGACGTATTCGTTTAGTAGGAGGACGCGTGAAGGAGGCTCGTTTAGTGACTGGAGTAATCGTGGGTGCGCTGGGTGCAGAGACTCCTAATGGTGATTTCGAAGTGGTGGACATTTGCTATCCTGGGCTGGCACCTCAAAAAGTGATAAGCACGGCTCGCGAGGAGAACGACAATATGGACGTTGATGGTGCGTCTAGCTTTTCACCAACGCCCATATACGTATTCACTCTCTGGGCTGCATAGACCAAACCACTCCGACGCCAAGTAACTGGGTTGCTGTCATCTCTGGGCTCAATGTGGGCTCTGATTCTTCTTCAGATGCACGGATACAACTACTGGTAGAGTACCTGACAGGCGAAGAAGGCGGAATTTCTGAACAGGAATCAGCGGCACAGATATCACGACTTATAATCGCGGGCAACTCGTTAGCACCACTGGCACCTTTTATTCGGGGTGAGCCCGGAGAGTTTGAGTTTGACCGAAAGTCGGTGAGCACAGAATGCACTCGTTCGTTTCTAATTATGCTTATACACCTCACAGAGACGGCACGGTCAAGATACAGCAACTTTCTCACCCCATCCTATACTTGGCCTCTCAGAGAGCTTACATGATATCGCGACTGCACTCCCTGTTCACATTCTTCCAGGGGAGAATGACCCTTCTGGGACAATAATGCCGCAGCAAAGTCTTCCAAGAGCGATGTTCGGTTCCGTCGCCAAACTCGCCACATTTTTTTGTGAGACAAATCCTACGTATCTCCGCCTAAGTTATCTCCCCCAAGAAGTGGAGAACGCAGCCTATCAACGTACTCTCCTCGTCAACTCCGGTCAACCTCTCAACGATATGTTCAAGTACCTTCCATCTCCCCCCCACACACATCTTTCCATCTTGGAGTCTACACTCAAATGGCGACACATGGCACCTACCGCACCGGACACTCTTTGGTGTCATCCTTATTTTGCCGAGGATCCCTTTGTTATCACCGAGACACCTGATTTGTACATTGTGGGCAATCAGAACCGTTTCGCAACAAAATTAGTTGTGAATGAAGAGGAGAATGGCGAAGAACCAAGACAACGGTGTCGAATAGTGATGGTGCCCGACTTTTCACGCACTGGGGTGCTAGTTCTGATCGATCTAAAATCACTGGATGTGAAGACGGTGACGTTTGCTGTCGAAGGCATGGCCAGTGGTAGTAAAGAAGCATCTATGGGTACGTTGCTCATTTAACGTCCTGATTCCGCGATTGTTGTGTTGACCTAAAAGTAATTCAGAAGACCGCGAAGGGCAGCCACCCTCGCCGACTGGACGAGTTTTGATAGCACCCACAACTAGTATGAATTCAGACTTTCTGTAGTGCTATGTATATACACTTTTTGGGCCCATGATATCGTGTGTCAGTTCTATCTCAAAGATCCCATTGGGTTGCAGACGGAACCCAATACGCCCTTCCACAGCGCTCATCTTGATCATCTACCCAACATAAGCCGTCTCTATGAACCATGTTCTCCAAAGCAGCTCTGGCGCGATCCCGGAGCCAGGCTTTCTGTTGCACCAAGTCATCCTCCGTCACTCGACCCCTGGCCAGTTGGGCAACGGCAAGAATGACGGATTGATCTTCATCGAGCTCCTTGACTACGCTTCGTACCATTTTCGTACCATTGATGTCTACTATCTGGTAGCCGGCCCCTAATGGTTGAAGTGTTTTGATGCTCTGCATGACATCGTCTTCAGTAATTATACCTCCATCGAGACCTCGCAATTTGCTGAGCAGCCGAATCAACTCGGATATCTTGATCAAACCCCCATTACGGTCTCGTGTACTGACGCAGATGTCGACGATTTGGACACCAAGCTCGTATTGCCAGTCGCCAAGTCCGAGCAACTCTGCCCACCACCCACCTTTTCTGGGCCCAGCAAGGGGATCTACACCAATGGAGGAGCACATCTGCTGGAATGCATGGCGGAATTTTGGATCATTCTTTATAGATTCTCTGTGGCTGGCTGCGAAGCGAGCGAGGGCAGTGCGGAACTGATTGAGCTGAGAATGCAGATGATCGACCTGAGATTGGGATAAAGCAGAAGAAAGCTGGGCGAAAGAACGGTTGGATTGTTCTTGCCTGTCAAAGGCAGCGAGGCCTACACCACCGCGTCTGTGCATGACTGGCACAAATAAAGACTGTCACTTGTTCAAACGTTCACTGTTCACTGTTCACTGTCAACTGGTGCCGATCTCCCGGCATAGTTCCCTGGTTCTCGCTGACGTTCATCTGGCATATATATCTAACTGCGGATTGATGGAGTTCTCACAGACGCGCGAAAAACTTGCCTAGTTCAGCCAAGATCGCAGATATTAAATACCTCGTCGCTCTCCTCGATCAAAAATACTTCAACTGACATGGATGTTGTGTGCACTGGGCACTCCTAAAAATGGGGTTACACATAACTACTTCTTTGGTGGTAGGAGACTCGGATCACCGAATGAAATGTGGGAGCGAAGCAAGAGACTAATAGACATCGATCACTTGTGCTGTGAGTGTGAACCCTCATACTTTCTTTGGAACTTGACCATGGTAAAATATGGCTTTCTTGGGATAAGAAACCACTGATGGCGTTGCATTCTTCTTTTTTGACATCTACATAAACCTATGCCCTTTGTTTTGGTTCCTTACTTCTCAACCCTCATAGTATTCCCCCTCAACGAGACTTGAATTTACGCCAATATGTTTCCCACTGCCCTGTTCACTTTTCTGTTGCCGGCTCTAGTTCATGCCCAAGGCTATGGTGACCCAGGTCCTTCTCCCACTAATACTGGCTCCGCCGCTGTGCCCTCCGCTCCAGCAGACTCCCAAGGGCACATCAATGTTCGTTTTCATTTGTGAAATTGTTTTTTTATAAACAATGTCCATGATCAAGCGAGGCTAATGCTTGTGCTCTTAGGTTGATGTCGCATTTCAAAACAATTTTGTCTATCATCCCGCCTCCCTAACAGCCTCCAACGGAACTCTTGTTACCTTCTGGTTCCCCAAGTTAGTCGCATCTTATCACTCATGACTCCAACTCATCCCATCCCAAAGCAATGGCTTGGACCATTCAGTCACTCAGTCTTCCTTCGACAATCCATGCACACTCCTTGCAGCTTCTGGTAACAATTCCGGAGGATTTGATTCTGGTTTACAAAGTGCCAAAACATTTACGATTCAAATAGTCGACGATACAAAGCGTTCGTTTTACACTCACCGTCTATCGAATCGTTGCTTACCCTATCATACCGACAGCGATATGGTTCCATTGCAAGCAGGTGAACATTGTGTTTCTGCGACATTCAGTAAAATTAATCAATATTGCAGGTGCTTCATTGTAGCATGGGAATGGTAGGCAGCATCAACGCTCCTACAAATGGATCAAACACTTTTGACAACTTCATGGCCGCTGCGAAAAAGATCGGTAACTCTGAGCAGACTGTAAGCTGTTTTACACCACCTTTGTCCACGTTCTTTGATTGAGCTGTTTAATACATAGGAAACTGGTGGTCCGGTTACTGGAGGCGTAAATGGCATTGCTACAGCCCCACCCGCCTCGAGCACTGGTGGCAATAACGGGGGGGGCAGTAACTCTGCATTGTCAGCTGCTACATACAGCCACCCCCTTGTCATCCTCATGGGTGCCTTCGCCGTATTGTTTTCCGTACTGTGATCATGCAATGCCGCAGCACACGATGTATACAGTACAGTTTGCTATATATGCTAGATCGTCAGCTTCAAAGACATTGATATTTGGTAAATCAAAGCTATTTGTAGCACAGAATAGCCGCAGGAGCACCATTACTTCCAACCCTGGTCGTAAATGCAATCCCGGCGACGTACTCGTCTGCTTCGCATTGACCTTTAAACATTCCGAGATGGAAGTCTCCACCTAGATCTCCCGTGGGACGATTGTCACCGTGATCGAACCATCTAGTATGGCTGCCGCTGGTCCCCAAAGATCTCGAGGCCTGAGCGCATATCACGGTGGATATTGCACGTCCTCGAATAGAGTATCCGACGACATACGACTTTGAGGGACACTGGAATTTCGTGTATCCGACGGCCCAATCTCCATCAGTCACGTATTGTTCATTTCGAACTACTGTGGAGGGATTACCGCTCGCCCATTGATAATCTGCCGAGTTCACACACAAGGCCCTTGTCGAGCCAACAGAGATACCAACAACGCGATGCCCATCATTACACATTCCTTTGCGGGCTCCCGAGTCCCAATCTCCACGTGACAATTGGACTAAAGACTTGACAAAGTCGCCCTGGTCGAGATTTAACATTTGCCAATCTGTTGGCTGAGGAACAGGTGACGTCGGGCCACCATCAAAGTCTATCAAGCTATTCCATACACTTGTCCTCCAATCGTTTCCATCGTAAATGCCATCCCGCTTATATGTGGTAGGATCCCAGTTTAGAACTGCCCATCCATTATTATTGGAAGGGCCAAGGTATCCCAAAAGTGGCCATATGGAGAACTCCATGTCACTGACAATCATGAATGATATCATGTTCAGAAACCAATTCCTGGACAGATCGCTGATCAGTCCTCTGCCTTCAACGCCGAATTCGCTGAACTGGGTGGGTTGAGCATTGGAAAAGAAAAATCAAAACGTTTATCATACCCAAACAGGGGCGGTGTAGTGCTTGTCAGAGTCAAGGGCTACATATCCCGCTT
The DNA here is from genome assembly GCA_900068965.1 of Calocybe gambosa. Lineage (NCBI taxonomy): Eukaryota > Fungi > Basidiomycota > Agaricomycetes > Agaricales > Lyophyllaceae > Calocybe > Calocybe gambosa. The sequence continues at coordinate 39,190 of CEMU01569249.1, forward strand.
GATCACGGAGAGCTTGGAATAAAATTTCCTTCGAAAGGTCGCGATAGCGCGGATCGCTAGTTTCGCCTATTCCCGTGGCTCCAGAGTGGTTTGGACCAGTATAACCATAGAAGTGCGCAGAGTAAACGAGCTTTGGAGACCTTGAATCAGTTTGAGGGTAACAACAGTATGGGTGTGTGTCGCAACACACTTTGTTAGGAATCACAAAAGTATGTGACAATTGCTTCACCGGTTCGAGTATGGGTCGATGATGAGGGAGGCCATCAACAGGAATTCCTGTCCAATTGATCCCTTCAACGATGACCAGTATATTGGGGTTTGCTTCCAAGAGGATGCGATCCCCTAGCCGCTGGCAAGCGCGGTACCAATCATGATTGTCATTCAGTCCCCAGTTTGGATCATTTAGGGGGTCCCGTCGTACCTGTATACTGTTTTATCAGTATTTCAAGATCGTAAAATAATCGGACCACCGACTTCATTGTAGAGATCAGCTCCGACAACTCTTCCATTATTCCGATAGCGGTCAAGCATGAACAGCCAGTCAGCCATCCAGGCATCATCGGACTGTGATTCGTTCCACCTTTCGTTGCCATCGTTTACGCCGCAGCACCAGAGTGACTTGTTGGTATGATTATTGAGAATAACGGCGAAACCTCTATTCGTGAGTGCTTTTACAATAGCATCGTACACTTGGAGCGCAGTCAGACCCCTCAATTCTGGATTGGCGGTAACCCAAGAGTCCTGAACTATACTTGTATCATGGATCATTTGGTTGGAAAAAGGTAGTCGAATTGTGTTGATACGTATTTCCTCGAGATTGTCAAGAATCTCCGAAAGCGGTATATATTGTAGGCCGAGTGGTAGGTTATGGGAGTTCTCATTTGCATGGTGTGAGGAGTCGAGGTTAATATCACCGCTGCCAGAGTAAGTACCACTTGCGCCGTGCCAGTTACCGGCTTTGAGTTTGAAGCGTACGCCATTAGCATCGACGATATACCGGCCTCTGGTGCTAAGAGGAGGCGTCCAATCATGTAATGCACAGACTTGTGTCAAAAAGAGACTAATTGTGACAAGGTAGGTCTAGTAGGCGTCCATCAGCTGATAAATGGGATGTTGGTAAGGGGACACACAAGGATTGAAAGCTTGGTCGCCAATGTCATGTACACTAGTGAACCCGCCAAAGCGCGAGGTGGCTATATGG
>CEMU01569256.1:2673-21009 GCA_900068965.1 Calocybe gambosa
CCAGACCATGTACAACCCGCTCGTTATTTCAACAACCTTGTGACTTCTACTGAAACCTTCACTCACCATCTCGCTAAGCCAAGTGCCTCGTTGGCCGGTCGTTCAGTCATTGTTCCCTCTGGGAGATGCCTCGGTGGTGGTTCTAGTGTAAATTGTATGTGTTGTCTAGTTGCACACAAGAACCTGTTGTACTAACTCCACCCTTACTGTAGTTGCAATGTACACACGTGCCCCAGCTTCTGATTACGATGACTGGGAGAATCAGTTCAGCAATCCCGGTTGGGGTTCTAAGCACTTGATTCCGTTACTCAAAAAGGTATATTGTTCTTGGTTTTATGAGGTGGTTTATACACTACCAAAGGTCAGACCGAGACCTACCAGAGTGAAGGAGAACCCGCTTCACATGGCACTTTCGGACCGCTTAAAATCTCGTTGGCTACCGAAGATATAAATATCGCAACCCAGTTGCTTGAAGTCGCATCACAGTACGACAAGGAGCGCAAATCTACTAAAGATATCAATGACTTCACCACTTGTAATGCTTATGGGGTTCGTTTTCCTCCTGTGAAGGATGTCGCCTAAACACACACTGACCATGACGATATCAGCGATGGGCACGGTAAATTTTACGCTCTGATCTTGCAGCCTAGTTCAATAGCCAAAAACACAGATATATCGATTCGGTCAGCGGAAAACGCTCAGACACGCCCCATAACTTCATTTACAACCAAGAAGGAAATAAAAATCTTCATGTAGTGCCGAGGCGCCGCGTGATACGGGTCATTTTCGAGTATATCAACTTGATTTTCGTTGATAATTGCACTGCTAAGTCACCATTGCTCAGGAACAACCGGGCTGTGGGTGTGGAACACGTTGACGACCTCGTAGGTCGTGCCAAAGGAGTTACTGAGCCCACCAAGACTTATGCTTCACGTCTCGTGGTCGTTTCCGCGGGGGCATTCGGTTCTCCTGCTATCTTGGAAAGGTAGGATCCAAGACTACCGTAACTAAACCATTCCACCAATTATCGCGAAGGTCTGGAATCGGAGGGATAGACTTGCTTAAGAAGAATAATATTCATCCAGTAGTGGACCTTCCAGGTGTAGGTGAAAACTACATGGGTGGGGCTTAGGCCATTTTCCTCGATGATCGAGCTCAAGTTTATAACTTTGTGCCAGATCACAACCTCATGTTTGTGCCCTACCATGCTAGCGAGGACGCTCATACTCTGGACGTGATTTTTCGTGGGTCGAAAGACGATATCGAACGTAAGCTGTAAGAACTAATAATCCGCCCTTCGGTTGCCCATTTCCCCCCTTTTAGCTTTTGCTGATCGTTGGATCCAAGACGGTCAAGGCTTAATGTCACACAAGTAGGTCATTGTCATTACTGTCTCTATATATTCACGACAATCGTTTTAGTGGCATCGATGCTGGTATCAAGATGCGACCCAACGCCAGAGACCTCAAGGAAATTGGTCCAGAGTTTGAAGAGAGATGGAAGACTTACTTTGAAAAGGCTCCAGATAAGCCTGTCATGTTGTTCTTGACCGCTGCTGCGTGAGTGAGTTGACGTTTGAAGAGTTGTCCTTTGCTGATGTTCTTGCTTAAGGTATGCTGGGATGCATCCCGCTGCTCCACGAGGGAAGTACTTTTCGATGACTTATTTCACGGTACGCACATTTTTCTTCTCCTTATTTACTTACCCTATATCATCTTCAGGCATATCCTGTTTCTACTGGTCGTGTGCACATATCATCTAGTCTCGATCCATACGGAAAGCTTGACTTTGAACCCGGGTTCTTAGACGAGTACGTCACTGGTGACTTTGGCCTATGACTTGACTAAATTTGCTGCGCTTGTTTAGCCCCGCTGACTTGGGTGTACTGAGATGGATGTACAAGTGGGGCCGTGAATTTGCCCGTCGCATGGATGCATACCGTGGTGAACTTGTGGTCGGACATCCAGAGTTCTCGACAAACAGCAAAGCAGCCAATAACAGAGCTGAGGGGCCTGTTGCTATGAGCTCGCCAGATATAGATTACTCTCCCGAAGATGATAGGGCCATCGACGAATATCATCGCAAGACTAGTTTGTTTTTTTCTCCATGTGATGAACTATGTTGATTCCATTTGCTAGTTGAGACTACATGGCATTCGGTACCTCTTCTCGTTTTCCTCGTTTTGAAGAATCACTGATTTCTGTAGATTGGAACTTGCGCGATGAAGCCAAGAGAGAAAGGTGGTGTGGTCGATCCAAGACTTAATGTCTATGGCGTAGAAAATCTAAAAGTAGTAGGTAGGCGTGTGGATTTTTTTGTTGTTGTTGGGGGTTATTGACTCATTCATATGTTGGAAATAGATTGTAGCATTGCACCTGCTAACGTTGGTGCTAACACCTATAACACGGCGTTGGCAATTGGGGAAAAGGCTGCAGTTATTATCGCACATGATCTGAAAATCTCGGGCGTCTCTGAAGCATGATTGCAGCATGTACTTTATTTTTTTTGTGTAGCCCTGGTGAAGATCGCCAGTTGATATAACCTAAAGAAGTGCTCTAATAGCACCCAAGTACCTACTCCGGATCTGTATGCTCGCTTCGCGTTCGAATACGCGTGACGTAACGCGTTTAAGTGTGACAAACAGCTCATTCTCTCCAACACAGCCATTAACTACTATCTACTAACGTGTTGAGACTTTGAATCATGTCACTTTGGGTGGATCATGTATGATTCATGTGCCTCGTATACCCGGCGTTACTAAAGAAACATCAGTTTCGACCAAGGACGTTGGACGACCTACACTATCATCGTGAACTTTCAACGCGATTGAAATCTTTGGTGCGGTGTGCTTGTAAAAGGTTAAAGATATACTATTGACTGGAGTCTATCAGGCCGCCTCTGGGGATTTCCCACACATGCTATTCTACGGTCCGTCCGGTGCTGGGAAAAAGACAAGAATCAGCTGCACACTGCGGGAATTGTTTGGGCCAGGTGTAGAGAAGGCATGTAGTTGTGTATACTCTGCTCTTGGGCTCGCTGGATGACGCATTGCAGCTGAAAATCGACCAACGCGTCTTCCTATCGCCGTCAAAGCGGAAGTTGGAAATCAACATTGTCCAGAGCAACTTTCACATTGAAATCACCCCTAGGTAGCGCTCCTCTTGTTCCAAGTTGAATCCAATTTTGAAAACGGGTTGATAGTGAGGCCGGAAACTACGACCGTGTCGTCATCCAGGAATTACTGAAAGAAATTGCTCAAACCCAGCAGGTTGACCTTAACGCCAAACAACGTTTCAAGGGTTTGACAGTTTACAAAGAGACTAATATTCAATTTTAATTGTCTCACTCTAGCGGTCATCATAAATGAGGCAGATTCACTATCCCGCGATGCTCAAGCAGCGCTGCGTAGAACGATGGAGAAGTATATGGCAAATATGCGGATCATCCTTTGCGCGAATAGCACTAGCAGGCTGATTGCACCAATCAAGAGTCGATGTCTTTTGATACGGGTTGCTGCACCGGATTCTGAAGAGGTACGACCATGGTTTTCGACGCTAATTCCTCTTTGACCAGCTATAGATGAGTGTCGTCCTCAACCACGTAGCAAAGAGAGCAGGTTTTCAGCTCCCGTCAGAAGTTGCTGAGCGGGTAATTGATGACTCATGTGGAAATATTCGCAAAGCCATTTTAGTTTTGGAAGCTTTGAAGATGCAATCGTCAGCTATTCTGATATTTCCGCTCTATATTCTCACTTGCTTATCCGACTGTAGACCTGATCTTAGCGGACCTTTAGCGATCGCGAAGCCTGATTGGGAGACTTATTGTCACAAAGTTGCTGATCTTATAGTTAGTGAGCAATCACCCGCGCGGATAATGGAAGTCCGTGCGAAGTTCTACGAGCTGCTGAGCCACTGTATACCTCCAACCATTATTCTGAAGGTCAACCGTATGGTATCTCTGTTATCTCGATTTTGACTCCATATAGACTGTTGCAGAACGTGTGGTGGAGAGAGTAGATGAAAGTCTGAAGGCCGATATTATGCATTGGGCGGCGTTTTACGTGAGTATTGCTCCTGCATAACTACTGTTCTCGTCTGATGTTAAATTTGCTAAGGAGGTTCGTATGCGCGTTGGGAGTAAAAAGATTTTCCATCTCGAGGCTTGGGTTGTGAAAGTCATGAGTCTTTACAAGGTGAGAGATTTCTTAATGTAAGGGTCATATTAATGCCGAGTCCTATCACAGCACTTCTTCTATGACATGGATCTGTCTGGGTTTGACTAATCAGATGTACAATACAAGCAACAAGATTGATTACAATACACAAAGGGCATGTTTGCGGAAGCCCATTTAGTAAAATCTCCCATTTGACACCAGAACGTGACTCCGGCCCTGGATATGGCTGCTATGATTGTCAATTGGGTTCCAAGTTATTGGGGGAGGTCAAGATGCCATATTATAGACATCCAAACTCGTCAGCAATTCGAGGTCAGCGGCCGGAAACTTACAAGCTTAAGTATAGTAGATGCAATGACGGTAGTGACATGCGTATGACATTGTTGTAATGGCCCACTAGCATCTCGACCAGGGCAATCAAACGAAGCGCTTATCTGCCAATCAAATATCAAACGTCTGGGAAACAACAGGATTACATGCTCAATTGTTCAGTCCAGTTATTTTCAGTAGTTCCATTAGCTCGGCTCAAAGAATCAGTGATGTGCAGTTTATGACTTCTCTATTTTACAGCGACTAGGGCTCTTTGGCGCCACATCACTAAGACCTTACATGGACGTCCCTGAAGGGATGCTGTATACAAGAGCTTGGGGTGCAACCGCGCTGCAAGGTCATTCCTGATTACATCCAGCACTCAGCAGGATGCCCGACGTGAGTTAACAGCCTTCTGAAGATTTATCTGACACTTTGCCCACTCTGTGAATAGGACTATGACAGTATCTACTCCCCGGAAACTACAGATCAATCGTTGGCTATTGCTCGAAGGTCTGTATCTAAATCAACCTTTCAAGCTCCAGTAGTTGATGTATCATGCCTAGACAAGTCGAGCAGCAAGTGGTGGAATTTAAACGGATGACCCAAATAGCACAAGCCGAGCTTAATAGGGAGAGAACTGAACTAGAGGTCGAAAGAAACCGCCTCAAGCAACAGGAAGCTCACACTTGGGCTAAGTCTACTCGTGTTGAAGCTGAGAGGGTACAATTGGAGAACAAAGCAGCTATAGTTAAAAGGGACGGGGAAGTGGTTGCCAAAAGAGGCGAGCAGTTGAGGTTGTTAGAGGAGAAGCGACGTCGAAATCGGTTTGTACCGCAGTTCCAAGTTGTTCCATATCATTGACGAAGTTTATCGTTGTTGCAGAACGAATTCTGTTGCGTTCATAGAGGATAGCTTCCCGCAGCTCAGTGCTAGAGCTGTGGTTGAGAATTTAACGTCAGTTTGTTTTCTTACGTCAAGACTTTGCTTCACCAAATCTTCATTTGCACAGGAATTCCAGTTCAAAAATCAAGAAACATGCTATGGACAACGTATCCGCTTGCATTGCTGGGTTTAAGGATTCCCCGCCGACTTTCGTCCGATTCACTCCACAGGACATCGCGCCCGATATTCTGCCCAAGCTTCACCAGCTTCTGTCGACTTCCGAGAAACCTGTAGACTCTGTCATCAAATTTGCGGAGAACGTAGCCTCCTCCCCACCAGTTGCGAAAGCTCTGGCTCTTAATGGCCAGTGCACACGGTTAGCGGACTATCTGATTGAAACCAATGGGCTTGTCAGTCACCTTGCGGTTTGCTCCTTTCGTCGAATGGCAGGAATGGAAACATCAGTTGTGAAACCGGCATATGAAGCCATGTCTTTAGCAATCCCTAACATACCAGATATGCGCGACGGCTCACTACACCCCGCTGTCGAATTCATTAAAGAAATTGCGCCAAAGATCGTCGAGGACTGTTTTAACAATGGTCTTTTCTTAGCGGTTTCTACCCTCGTCAAGCATCACGTCGCTCCATTGCGACTTATTGTTTTGCGAAAGATCGTAATACTAGTTCAGCACTCAGACCGAAACCAACACGGTGTTGTCAAAGCCCATGTTCTAGGTTTTCTGGACTCGTATTATCAGTCATTTTCACCCCCTCCTGACGTCGTCGACTTCCTTGTCGACTTGCTGCCCCTAGTTGCGGAACGGATGTGTCGGAACAGGGAACGAATCCGATGGCTTCTGGCACGCCTTGGGGATTCCAATGCGAAGATAACGGCAGCTGTTATTTCTGCATTTCGGGCCGGTCTTGTCAAAGAGGACCCCGCTATCCTTGAAGCATTTGTCAAGGTCGACCTATTGAAAAAACTCGGCGAGCCTCCTACTCAACAATCCCATGCAGTCATGAAACTCATCTTCCATTTGCTTCCTGTACTCGCCATACCGTATGCGCAGGCTAAAATGTCCGAGTCCATTTTGGCGTTCATAGACCACAGTGACCCTATGCTTGCTGAAGCTGGGTTGTCAGCGTGCATCAGGATCGTGGACTCCACGGTTGAAGATCGTTCTTGCCTCTTCGTTGCCTTTTCAAAGCTCAGTTTTGCAAAAGAAAGCACTTTGAAACTTTGCGACCGCGCAATACCCGCATTCTGCCAAGATTGGGCTGCGACGGGGGAATTCGGTTCGATCGTCAAATATCTCATACATGCTGAGCAGCGCATTCGCATTCCGGCTCAACAAGTTTGGCGCAACCTTGTCTGTAATTCATCTTCTGCTCGATCAAAGATAGCTCACGATGGCTTCCTTGGGGTCACTTTTGAGCTGTGTAGTTCTCAATATGAGGATGCCATTCTTCTTGGAGCTGTTTGCTGTTCGCCGATGGCTCTCGAGATCATCAAAGATGGTGTCAATACGACCCGACAGCTTGTTGAGCTGCTAAGCCACCCTAATATAGCGTTGCGCCAAGCGGCGTTGCGAAGCATTCAGGTTGCATCTGAGTCCGGCGAGGCCAATTGCAAGGTGCTCTTGGAGGCTGGGACGTTTAAAGCACTGAGCTCCTTCTTCACGTCATATCCTAAAGATCCCCTTGATAATGGTCACAAGACTCTCGTGCGCCTAGCACCATTGTTGTATACTTCCACAGATTCCTGTGCTATCCTCCTCGAGCTTCTCGAGTAAGTTTCTTGCTATTGAGCCAGTATCACTGATCGCTCATTTCCCAAGATCCTCTACACCGCTCGTTGAGCATGCAGCACGGGCGGCTCTGGCAACCATTACAGCCACAAACGTCACATTTCGCGAAACTATGAGGAAAGCTATATTGAATCGTCTTCAACTGCCAACCGAGACTCTTCTCGAGTTCGCAGCCAAAGCAATCCGAGATTGGATAGGGCCTGATCTGGCACACCTAAATGACTTCACCACATTTTTCGGTCTTGTCTTCCACTCTGATCGACGCGTTCAGACTGCGGCGTTAATTGTGCTCAAGCAGAGGCTCTCGAACGCGGAGCATCAGGAGTCGCTAGAAAAAGCCAACATCGCGCTCACGCTCCGGCAATTAGCAAATAGTGACAATCCGGAAGCGCTTAATTTTGTCATGGTAGCACTACGGGCACTGGCTTTATCTTTGACACATAATGGCCATTGTGGCATGCTTATTGACCTTTTGGGGCACCATGAACCCAAAGTTCGTGAGGGCGCAGCGGCTGCCCTTGAAACTATTGCTTCAGGCTCCATTCGAGAAAAGAAGCAACTTCTTGAAGAAGATGTTCTCGAGCGACTCACGAGTCATGATAGTAATCTAGACCCAACAAAGTTACACCTTTTGTCTTCAATAATTCCTAAGCTCGTCCTAGAATACTTGGAAGCTGGCAAAGTTGATCTGATCTTTGATTTGATAGAGTGAGTTACAACATCAAAAAAAAAACTGTTATTCATAGTCATTTTAGCCATCCCCAACAACAAATCCGCACCGCAACAACCAAATCGGTACCAATCATTGCGGGAGGGACGGAGGAACAAAGAACACGCTTGCGGAATGCACTTCTACCTCATTTAGATGAAGCTTCCCCTCTACTTCGAGAAGTTGCATCTGAATGCCTTTCGCGATCGCTTGCACATGACTTATTGTCCGGGGGAGATTTCATCCAAACTTTCCGTCTTTTACATAACAAAGATCTTCGCGTTCGCTCACCAGTCATTTTGCAACTCAAAATACACATACAGAACTCGGATGAAGTTGCACGCGCGCGTCTCGTTGATGCCGGCATACTGCAGGCACTCCTTCATGCATACACGCCAGCTAAAGACGACCTATTAGATTTTATATCGTCCTGCGCTCTGCCCTTACTCGGTCCTTCGTTCACCCAAAACGATGGTGGCGCAACCTTATTTCCTTTGTTGACACACACCGAGTCCCGAATTCGTACGGCGGCTGTACAGGGGCTAAAGAATGCAATAGACTCACGCCACGGGAACATGAATAACCTTGCCAATGCATTCGTCATTGAAACCCTTCACCCACTGACCAAATCGGACGACGGTGTTCGTGAACTGTGGTGCCACATTCTGCCCAAGGTTGCACCGTTTGTGTCCAATCGCTCAGAAATTGACATACTATTTGAGAGCCTCAAGTAAGCGGTCCTGCCTCGCAAGCGTATCATACCGCTCATATTTTTGTTCCAGCGACGAACGTACCAGCGTGCGGGAAGCGGTTTCTGAAACTATTTCATTAATGGCGAAAAATTCGGAAATGAGCCGCGGTTGTATGTTCCCTACATTATTACAACACATGGAACACACGACGCCAGCGTCACTTTCTTTGGTTGCACAAGGTAATTCTCGTGGTAAACTCAATAATGACACTATCACTGATCGAATAGCGCAGTTGTTTCATTGTCAGGGTCCGCTTTTATATCGAACGGCAAAGAAGGCGAACTTTTGTATCTCATCTTGTTAGTCTTGCTTCTTTCTCTCGTCTTCGCTCGGTTTGATATGGTCGCAAAGGAACGGCAGCACAGAGCTCGCCACAGCCGCTTTGGAAGCGACTGTTCATCTTCTAGCAAAAGGAGGTTCATTTGAGCACGAGAAACTCATGAAAGTTGACGTGTTGACCACTGCCTTGACCTTGCACGAACGCCGGTCCCGAAGACAACAATCCCTTAAATTGCTTCATAGCATTGTTTCACACCTCAGCCATGCCATTTTGCTTGATGAAGTGCAAGGCAGGGCAATATTTGCACTATTTGAGTGAGTTGCACGTTTTTAGTCGAGAAGCAAGCCACTTATCACACACTCCAGCGATCCCGACCCAGGTCTTTCAACTATCCTTTACCAAACATGGTCAAATGATCCAAGGGTATATAATAGCAGCACCCTGCCCGAGCTACTTCCGCTACTTTTTGACGAGAATAGGTTACGCAACCCTTCTGCGACAGCCCTTCTGCGTGAATTGGCACCTCACATGGTACCTGAACTCGTGAATATCCGACGGTTGGATATTATTGTCAAGGCCTTGATGTAACTATTTCTTACTCTTATTATAAATCAACCATACTGATGGAGTTCAATCCAGGCTCAACAACGCTCACATCACACGAGCATTTCTTCAAGAAACATATACTTTCATCGATAATAGTAACGAAAACGAAAAGGGATGGTTTGTTTCCGAACCCTCGTTTGTCTCAGCAGTCGGTAGTCACCTAAAGGGTCGCGATCCTACCATGCGTCATGACGCGTCTGCAATCATCCAACTCCTCTCAAAGGGATCGTCCGCACGATCTGGTAAGATTATGAATGAGGGCATCGGAAGGTATCTATCCTGGGTCGCTGTGTAGGTTGATGCTCCTCGCGCGTTTCATTTTACTCATTAACTGCCAGGAACGGCGAGAAAATGGCTCAGCAGTCGAGCCTTCACGCACTTTACGCGCTCTTCATGGCTGCGCCAGATCATGCCGAGCGTCTCGTCGCTGACTCGCTCCCAGCTCTATGTGATATTCTAGGAGTGGATGATCTGTCCGTTGAAGTGTACTTCAAAGCTCTACGTCTCCTGAAAGAGGCAGTTGACCAATCCTCGCACTCGGTTATCATATCGAGCGGTATAACCACGGATTTGGTTAGGTGGTTAAGGTTCTCGCTTTTCTTTGCTAGCCTAGCTGCTCTCTCGCTAAAGGCACCCTAGTGTTCGTCATAGCATAACTGATATCGAATGCAAGGACCGCGTTTTCTGGATTTGTGAAAACCTAGCACAGCATTCGGACGCAGGCCGCCAAGCGCTAATTGATGCTGGGGTTCTGTCGGAGTTGGTTTTTCTTACCGCGAGTCATTCAGCTGCCGAGGTGGTTGCCGCATGCAAAATCGCCAAAGCCTTGGCACATAGCGGTACCTTTGTTCAAATCATTGTCTCAGCTGGGCTGGAAGAATGTATGAAGCGTATAACCAGGTATGTATCTATCGCTGTCGACTCCAATGTCTATATAAATAGCTCCCAGCCCATTTCGGAAATCCACTCTTCAAGCTAAGGAGGATAGGCGTCTCGCACAAGCTGCTGCTAAAGAGGCTCTTGATACTCTGAAATCCTCTAAGTATGTTGCAGAAATACATGTTTAAGCCTGACATCATTGATAACATTCATTCAGAGCTTCTAGGTCGTCGTTTACACGAAGCCAGACCCTTCCGCGTACCCCAAACTACTCTCGCTTTAGTGCGAATCTCGGGACCGCGGATGAAGAAAGTTTTAACGGAGGCCCCTACGAAAGTCGACAAAGACATAAGGTACAACTCCCCCTTTTAAATATGGGGATGCTAAACATTTGCATATTAGTTACGCAGATCGGCATCAGAGGCCATGGTCTCCACCAACCCTGATCACGCAGAGTATGATGACGAGGTATACGAAAGGAGCACAACATCAGCCAATCGTCTGCAGCATGCAAGATCAATGAGTGAGCAAGACCATCTACCCTCGACTCGACTACAGCAAGGGCGTCTAGCAGCTGTTTACGAGGACCACCGGTTAAGTGGTGTCGAAGAAGAAGAATTAAGTCATGTAGATGGGGTAATACCAACTAGCCAGCGAAGGCAGACATCCCACACCCGAGTCACCCCTACGTCAAGGAATCCTACCCTTTTACAAGCCAGGAGCTCCTCTGCATTGCGCAACGAAGATGTCATTGCTGAAGAAAACTCAGAAATACATCTTGAAATCCAGGAAGAGGGTACAGATATAGGAGCACATGTCATCAACAACTCTCGGAGAGCGCCGTCGTACAGGACAATGCCGTCGGCCACGGGGACGGTATACCGCCAGCGTCTAGAGCGTAACAATGGAAGTAATATGGGAGACTCGGATTTGGGTGGCTCACGCACAGCGCCACCGTCATATAAGCCAGTTGCATCAACGATTGGCAGTATCCGTCGAAGATAGGACTTCGATGACAAACTTCAAAGACTCCAAAATATTAGCAAAATTTGTCGTTATGTACCGGCTCAATCTATGAAAGTCCTGTTCCGTGATAATTTCGGGGACGAGCTCTACGAACCATTCTCGTGGCAAGTAACCTTCGAAGGATACGGTGTATACAACACCTATGCTTGCTATCCATGTATTAGTTAGTGTTAGTTCGGCATCCAATTAGTACCAGTTAATAGCACTATTAGACTATCGCGGGTATTATAAAGAGAATTCTTCTTCAATAGAGCCCATGAAGTCCAGAAGCTGTGATGGTGATGTTAGGTCCTGAATTCCATATTACTATTATTTTCAAATACACACTACTTGGTGCCTCTTGGCCCCGAGGCGGCGGCCGCATTCAGTCTTGAGTCTATTTTGAACGTGTATCAATTTATCATGAAAGTGCTGGATGGCAGATTGCGGTTGTCGAGGATCACCGGCGGGCACATAGAGGGGACTAAAGCCTTTGTAAGACTAATTCCGATATGGCAAAGCCGAGTGCTCACTGGTTTGTGACGGTAGTGTACGCAGCACAACGCATGATACCTGCGAAGGGTGAGTTCGTTAGCTCCTAATAATGCACCGAACTAATACCACACCAAAGGCACCGATGGCATCCAAGCGATCTGCATCCTGGACACAGTGGAGCTCCAAGCACTCCTCATGCCACGTTGTCCACAGGGTATTCTCCTTGAGTCTTTTTTCTGTACTCCAGGACACATTGTCAATGATCTGAGCGATTAGACGCCCTCGACCATCATTTACAAGGTCAATACCATGTTCTGATGCCATAGACCGGAAGAATGGTAGAAAAAATTTATACGGATCTGCGGCAACATCTGCAGACACGTATTTTTTGTCGAGGACATCGTGTAGTAGAGCAGCTGAAGCCATAAATCAGTCGTGTAATAGCTTTAGCGAAGATAAAGTGCACTGATTACCGAGCTCAATAACCAGCATATCTGGTGGCGGGGACACACTTTGAGCGATATGTAGGGCTGTTTTTCTGACGCGTTGGACTGGATCAATTGGACATATGCGTTGAGACACCCATATAAACGCGTTATCTCAAATCCCAACACCTCACCATGATACGCATCGTGAGACGGGTCGTATCTTGCCATCGTGTCGATCATTATTTTCTCTGCTGCTGCGACAACGGCTATTTCCTGTTTTGAAGGGTATGTGATAGTCATGAGCTGTAAGTGTTGGTTTCAATTTTCTTGGTGAAAGCCAAGAGCGGAGTGGAATTGGTGTTTCCTTTTTGATCGACCACAACATCGGCTAGTATGCCTAGTCGCCTTCCTTGTCTTCTCATTTATGTCGCTCTTTTATCATGCTTCGTACTAGCGCAGACTTCTGGACACCGGGATCGCAAGCCAACTACCGAAGAATGGGAGCTCACCATCCTAGTGAGCATCCCCAGCCACTTGGCGCGTTTTTCGCCATTAATGTCTAATAACTATCCAGGAATCAGAATTGCAAGAGTGCGCGACAATACAAAAGTTAAACGTCCTCAAAGAGGCAGTTGAATCAGGAGAGTCGCCATTCCTCCGGCAGGTGTTTGCCTGGCTTTTTCCCTTTGGTCCAGCATGGAACTCAATACTCGGAACATTCTACATCAGCTCGTCCGTCTGTTTTCTGTTATTCCTATATTTCCACTCACCCACAAGACTCCTAGTGTGCCAAACTTCATTCTTGCGTTTATACCCGCCGAAATCAATGGTAACACACTCAACACCATGACAGCTTTCGCTGTGAGCAAAGTTTTTTTATTATCCGAGGAAAAACTATTCTAAAGCAGACATAGACTGGTGGCCTCCTGTCAGATGTTTTTCTACACCTGATTCCACACTCTTTCGTGGGCGAAAAGCAAGGCTCTGGTGTCCAACTTGTTGTGGTCGAGGAGAAGCGAAATATCTTAATTGGGTATGTCATCCAACATATGTTTCTATGCATATATTGATGGTAGACATAGTCTAGGTGTATTTGTTGGATTCGCCGCGTTTTTCTTCATGGAGAAAACGCTACGTGTACTTGGGGGTGAAGATGATACCCCAGGTCATTCTCATTCGCACTCCCATAGCATTGAACCTGTGGTCGCCCATACTTCCGCCCTTGCGTCATCTACCCCGTCGAACGGCCTAAGGGCGAGAAAGGGCGAAAAGGAAAACGAAACAACGACTCCAGCTCCTCTTAATGAAATAAATGCAAGCCAAGGACCTTCCAAGCTCTCTGCATACCTCAATCTATTTGGAGATTTTGTGCACAACATGTGAGCATATACTTTCTCCTTAGTGTGTCTCTTTTTAACCAGAGTTTAAATAGTACTGATGGACTAGCGTAAGTGTATTGTATTCCTCCCGTCCTATCGGCGCTGATTTAAGTTTTTTGAAGCATGGCTGCATCATTTTATGCATCGCCCTTGATTGGCGCCACAACAACGCTAGCATGTTTTGCTCATGAGATTCCTCACGAAATCGCAGATTATTCCATCCTAATCCGGAGCGGCTTCACAAAGAAGCAAGCAATGCAGTCACAATATCTGACAGCCGTCGGCGCTTTCGTAAGTCGGTCTATTCAAACAACGGCCTGTGCGGTTCCGTTCGATCATTGATCTATAATGCGTGATGTCATTTCAATTAAAATTCTAGGTCGGGTGGGTGCCTTCTCAGTTGGCGTGTATACCTGGTGGAATGTCTGATACCACCCACTTTGACAGCACGTTTATCGGCATTGCTGTTCACACTGCTACAGCTTCAGGCATTGCGCCGGAATCAACAAATCTTGCTGCGGGTATTCGGCAGGACGCCACTGGCCTTTTAGGAACGACAGTTCAATGGTCGCATTTGGTAAAGCTTCATGGCTATATCCGTTTCACCAGCGCTGAAACACATTTAGGTTATACCCTTCGTGGCTGGTGGGTTTCTTTATATAGGCGCAGTGGCTGTCTTGCCAACGTATGTTGACATTTTCTCGAGCATTCATCCTGTTCCCCGTGTCTCCATTTGATTGTTATTCTTCTCTTTGATGCTTCCATTTTCATCATTCTAAATTAACATTCCTTAAACAGCCTCCTCACCGAAAGTAAAGGAGGGAAACAGGCGTTGCGTGAGGTACGCCCCACTTGCGA
Source organism: Calocybe gambosa (assembly GCA_900068965.1). Lineage (NCBI taxonomy): Eukaryota > Fungi > Basidiomycota > Agaricomycetes > Agaricales > Lyophyllaceae > Calocybe > Calocybe gambosa. Next base: position 17,241 of record CEMU01569256.1, read on the forward strand.
AATAAATCATCTTCTATTTGCTAATGTTCCTTGTGCTGTGCCTTGACAGTTTGGTGCAATGGCATTTGGCGTTCTGTGTATGTTTTTAGTCGCGTGAGCTCACACCTTCGCTGTATATAGTCTTGAAGGCTATGACTCATCTATGTTTTTTTTTTTTTCCCTTCTAGCTGGAACGAGTAGGCTTGGATTATCAGTACCATACCTTAGAGGACGAATGGCTTCTATTTCTTTTTGCATAGCGTATGACCTGTTATTTTACCAAAATACACTATTGTGGAGGAGTCAACCGCAAGTTCCAAGGCAAATCCTGATGTTCCTGAGATGATGGATTGTTGACAGGGACATCTGAGGAAGCCGTGGAAGCCGATGAACGTGCGTGAGGGCAAAGGCGATACGTAATTGCTAATGGCTTTTAGACTCGAATCCACCTGCAATTTTTTTTCTGACCTACACTACAATTCTCATATCATCCACTGATCCTTAACACGCTCCTTGTGGCTATATATATTAGAGGCTCTCTCTCGCAATTTGCCTTGGCTCCCATCATCATCGTTAGGTTAGCCTTCGTTTTTTTTTTTGCCAGAACAAAAAAAAAAAATTCGACCGCGCCACTCAACCTCTCGAGAAGCCTACCTTTCTTCTTTCTAGTTGTCGACACGTTACGTGGCCTTTTGACACTCAATTTTTAATCATCAACCGCCCCGGCTATATAACACCAAGTACATCACTCCGCTCCCGCTTACAAAAGAGCCACCTCTCTCGTCGGTTTCCTTGCGTCAGCTCCGGACGCCGCCTTGTTGCTCGAAAGTCCCACTAGCAAACAAAAAATCTTCTTAAAAGATACTTTTACTTCCATTTCTACAACTACTATCTCCTATCAAACACTATAATGGGTACCAAAGGTCGCAGCGTCCCCCGCGTCGTGTGCTGTGCTATCCCTATTGCTAGAGCAGCTGGGAAAGTTTTGGTCGTCACCAGTCGTAAACGACCAGACAGTTGGGTGTGTGAGTGCATGTTTTTGGCCACAAATTTTGCCGCCTCTCACTTCCCTCCTCGCCCATCATCACTTCATTTGTGACGTGGCATCCTTTGTACAACCATGACTGATACGTCCATACTGCTCTCGTTTTCTAGTGCCTAAAGGTGGATGGGAACCGTCAGATGTGCAGCTAGAGGCTGCAGCCTCACGAGAGGCCTTGGAAGAAGGTCCTACCCGTTCCTCTATCCGTCTCCTCACCTCCTGATGCCCTTCCCCCTCTCCCTGTTACTGCTCCCCGATCCCATTTTTTTCTTCAACAGCGGGCGCTCGTGGAACAATAACCCGTTACGTCATAACAATCCCAACGCCAGCAACGACATATCACTTCTATGAGATGGACGTGGCAGGGCTAGACCACGATTGGCTCGAGGGAAACGAGCGGAGAAGAGAATGGGTTGACTACGCTGAAGCTGTCAAACGCTTGGAATGGAAATCTGAGTTGGCACAGGGGCTGAGACTTTCGTCTCTGGCGCCTAAACGTTCCCGCTAGCATGCCCTCCCCCCCGTTCCTCATGCCTCAGCTATGGACCGGTTGATTCATCTTCACCATAGTCCAGAAACCCAAGCATCAGCCGCTCGCATCTGTTTATACACGACTCCTTCAACCTCACTGTTAACCCTCGGTTCCTTCACCCCACATCACGCAAAAAAGCAATCGCCCCACCGGATAAACCCAACCAATTTTTTTCGAAACCGCACTCACGTTGGAGGGTATATATATTCGGATTGCTCCCATCATACCAGTTACCTTGGACTTCTAGAAAAAAAAACTTGCATCGTTTCGGTTGATCACAACTTGGCTACATCATATTTTTAGTATACTATCCCGGCCGTCGTCATAATAGTAGTTCATCTTATTTTTCTCTTTCTTAGAAAGTCTACAGTGTAGCCGTGGTATATTCGAATTTACCAATCTCTTTCATTTGGCTCCCGTCACTCAGAATTTAAATTTAAAACCGGCCCAGGCAGAAAGATAAAATAAACAATCTCGGCAAGAACAAGCCGATACCATTCTAGACCAGGTTCTCGTGTAAGTTATGTGGCGTATCCGGTAATAAAATATTTGAACGGCGATTTGTTACCGCTAAAAGCGTACAATCCGATTAAGGTTATCAGGTCTGTCAATTGACAGGCCTGACCCTCAACAATCAACTTTGGTTTTCGACATCGACTCATAGCCCAAAGTAAGCCATTTCTTTCCTCTTTCCAGCTTTGGCTTTTTCGCGACTGCGAGCAGTAGGCACGAAGTGAAAATCATTTATAAATTAGATTTCTAACAAAACTGGAAACACATCATTGAAATTGAAAGTGTATCCACGATTCCGTAATGACGACTCAAGTGTTTGAATTGTTGTTTGAATCGACTCAGAAGCTCCGACCCGGACAGCCCTATCAACGGAGCTTTCTCATCATATTTCCCATGTTCATGCGGCAGAGGCCGCCCATTCATGCTTGACCAGATAGAATAGTGGACCCCAATTCTGATCCCCTGAGGCGGAAATTTTCATTGTCCGTTGTTGAACATTCATCGTGTCTTGCCTTCGCTATCTCTGCCATATTGAATTTCTGAAGATCGTAGTAGCCTTCCACGACGGATACCCCGCATACATTCTGGATAGTCAGCGTATGGAGGTCACTAGATATCGTAAAAGCGTACCTTGAATACTTCAACTAGAATGAACAACTCAGGGTTCGTCAAGTCGACTGTATAACTGGCAGGCACACACTGGGCAATGTGTTGCAGAAGAACGGGTCGTGAGAGCACAGTATGATTCCTGAGTCTCAATTCGACCTTGTACTGTGACTGTGGTCAGATCGGCGATTTCTTGCGAAATGTAGCAAATAGCTCACCTTAAAGGCTCTGTGTGTGTGTTGGGAAGAGAAGGTGTCAACAACTCCGCGGCACAAGGTTTGGATCTCAAAAATATTAGCACCGCACGATGCAGATACAGGTACCAGCCGCAAAATAGATCTGTTGAAATCGGAATCAGGGTAAGGGATAGAAAAAAAAGTTGAAGTAGATAATGACCGCGATTTCACGATGCCCGTATCCTCCACATCTTTTACAACTTTCACCACAAGTCTCACTGGGTCGATTGGGGGCCTGCAGGAAATAAATATGACTGCAGGCGATTAGGTCGTCCCCAACGGGCGATGGCCGAAGATCACAACAGCTTACCGCATGGCGTGTTGGTTTGACAGTTTGCTATCGGCGGTGGTGGAGTTGAGCTAGTGGCCAAAGTGTGTTAGCCAAAGATTATAAACTCACCGAAGAGCGGCTCTTTCTTTTGTCGTTTCATAGCTGAAACTTCGTTAGCAATCTGTGCTTCGATCGAGAGCTCTTCGTCATGATCGTCACTTGAATCTCGTTCTGTAAGGTCCTGTTCTTGCTGAGGCCATAGTTCAGAGGCCGCCTTTGGTTCAATCAGCTCAGGTTGCCGTCCGATCTTATGATTGTACACCGACAGATTCAAATAGGTCGTAAGACTCAGCAACGGCTTGTCTTTCCTTCCCTTTGACGCCTTAACAAATCAGATGTTCAGGCTACATGTAATGTCATCTGAAAACGTACTTACAGCTCACCCAAACTCCAGGGCCATCTATGTATCGCTTCTCCCAGAAAGGTGTGCCATCCTAGGAGATAGACATACATTGTGAACAGAAAACAAGGCCTTGGGTGCTTACTGAGCGATATTTTCTTTTCCTCTTGTCAAGAGATCCTTTCTGTTT
>CEMU01569260.1:30609-44835 GCA_900068965.1 Calocybe gambosa
TCCATAACTAGATGCCATCCGACATTTCTCACTCTCACTGCTTGACATCACATAACACCAAATCGTGGTCAGTCTTATGATCGAAATTTAGCATGCAATTGTATCCATTTGATACAGCTGTCAATGTTAAGTTTTGCCACACGACTGAGCCCGATCATAAATGATGATTTAAAACTCTAATAGGCTGTCGCCATCGCACAGGTTTAAAGTTTTGAAGTTTACAATCGCTTTGCGTACAACGTCAGCTCCGACTGCATAGCACATCGGAACAAAAAGCCCCTTTATCCAGGTGAAGGATGCCATCGTTCAGCACGTCGGATATCCTTGATATCATATAACCACATGCCAATTAGTCTTCGGGGGTATGCTCACATAAACTCCGCGAGTTCTGCAGATGTGTTTACATCCATCCAAGGTCAAATGATCAATTTGCCTCATTGTATTGAGGTTCAGCATATCGAAGAAGATTAACGTTTTCACCAAAATAACACCGATGCCGAAACCAGTATATTGGCTACTGGAGAAGCGATAGATTAAGATTTGGCTCATGTCGCTTGCTCCATTTTACAGTACCTATCCTAGATCGGGCACTTTTTCCCTGCGTTTCGCAATGCCACGGAGAACATCAGAGATCGGCCGATCATCACGCACGACGCACAACGTCACCTTTTTGATACATGAAAGAATGTAACGCAATAGTAATTATATTTACAAACATCGTTTCAACCAAGGTCTAAGCAGGTCGCTTCGGACTTTTGAAATACCTGGTATCGCATCTAAAAGATATACAGAAAAGACCTGAGGACCCAATTAAATATCTCTTTCGTACAAGTCTATCCGGATTTTGATTTTGAGATGTTCCCAAGTTCAAAGTCCTCTGTTACTTCTCTGTTGATACTTACAACAACAGACTGAGGAGCAATCCGTTACATGAATAACGACACAATAGGGTACGGGCAACTCACCGGACCGTGCCTACTTGGTACGCCTTTCCCGGAGTAGTCCGCGCGTGACACACCCGAAGTTGAGATATCAGAGACGCCAGTAATCTTTTCCGATAGCAACTCTCTGCCATTGAGCGTCGCAAGAAGACTGTTGAGGAACACTATGATAGGATGTCAACGTAAAGCACCAACAAGGGCTGAGTGTCGATAACCACATTTAGGAAGTGAGAAGTAAATCCCGATGAATGTAAACTCGTGTGGCCAGATAGCATACGTGATGAAGCAAGCGCCAGAGCAGATACTGTTACCAGAGGGTTAGAAAGATGTCTGACATTTGGTAGTCGAGCTTGTACGTTGTGAGAAGGCCTAGAAAATCAAACTTAAGGTTGCCATATGTATTAGTAGGCTTGTGATCACTCACTGGTATTGATAGCATACATCATCAACAAATTGACAATAGAATCGGTCCTATGTGATAGGAAATAAGTGGATGTCAAACAAAGAATGACGCTGCCAAGCTTACTTCTTGAAACCGGTGCGGCTCCTGGATAGAGAGAAACATAGAGTAGCGGCGATCAAGATATCTGCAGCAACACCAGTTCCCAGGGCAATGTACAACAAGTACTAAGGGGAACGTCGTGATATATCATAACTCCCACAAAACAAGAAATAACCTACAGATATGCGACTGAATTGTTCGAATGTTAGATGTTCGCCGAGGCTGTTTTTTTTTTGCAACAAGATCAGATTGACGAAAGGGGCGCAGTAGGATACAACTGACGCTCGGCTTGCAAACACTAGGATATGGCGGTTGTTCAACACACAGTCATGAAACGATGCTCATATAAGTCGCTCACTAAAACCAGTGACTGATAGAGACCCAGGGCGTCAGCGTTGATCATGCCTGGCTGAAGTCGTAGGAACGCACCAAAAGTTAAAAGAGAGCTTATCCCCTACGGAAAATCTCCTTCAATACGGGGTAGAATTAGATTTGGTGGAAGCGTGCTCACGATACAAGCTGCAAGGAGTTTATTCTTGCTAGCCACTGGTTGGCAATGAGATACGCCTCAATTTGGGTAGGAAGTACGCAAAGAGCTTACACATCCATACGCGACGAGCGAAAATACTATAATCACCATCAGATCATAGAAGACAGGCGTGGAGCCATAATGAAAATCACCATCTAATGAGGAGATCACTGATGCACTACCCATGATAAAATAGAGTGGTCGGCATCGATCGATCAAAGAAGAGCTTTGTGATGCACACCGTAAAATACACTTGCGCCTATAGTATGGCTTGATTACTATTCATTTCACTAACATATTTCCGGCGTGACGTACCATTAAACTCCTATGTGAAGGTATGCCCAACACGTAAGAATCGATATCGACGGCACAAGAGAAGCATACCATGCGGGTGATAACAGAGCTTGCAGGTGGCCAAAGCTTGTGACTAGGTAGAAATATAACCCATGGGTGATAATCGCCAGGTGCATAGTGTCCAAGAACCTATAGTTGTCCATGTTCAGCGTACGGCTTCCAAGTGGGGACTAGGTGATTTTACCAAAGTAAAGCAATCTTGAGGGATGGTTGGGAGTGATCAGTTGTGATCATAATAGTCGGTTCAGACGTACAATTGTTCTAAACCATGCTCGGTCTCTCACACCACTCTTGAAGAAGTAGATGTATGTTTGCACACAGGTGACTCCGTAGAAACTTAGGGATATGGTTAGTAACAGCCGCGCATGCTTGTGGAGAAGGAGTTTACATGGATGCAACCAGACCTCCCAGGAAGGCGGCTCCTAACTTGCTGTCCAACTTGACAGCAGGTGGGTGGGGAGCTGAGGAGGCCATTTGTTGAGTAGCGGAAGGAGATGGGAACTGGAAGCTGAAGCATCGGATGAATACAGGGAGTTTATATAATGGCGAGTTACCAACGGGGTATATCTGGGCGCGCTCAGGCATTTGATCGTCAGAATCTAAGGAGTCGCGAGCAAGCAAAACTTCGAGTGATGGGGTCATTCAAAGTCACTACCTCCTGCTCCTCTCGGAAAATGTTACTAATATGGAACATTTTAGTGAACATCGTAGGAGCTGAACCACCCAGTACTTTGCAAAGCCATGCTCAAAGTCTTTTTCTTCGTCTCGAACAGTTTCATCTGTATTACCTTATTTGGAGTTACAGCTCGACAATGATTGAATCTGGGTGACAGCGAAAGCACATGGGATCATATTGATATGGGAATGGTATGAAAAACAGATAAAGGGATTTACCTACCATGATCATCTTACGCACTGCAGAGGGTTAATCAGATGAACAGTTTTAGCTGTCATATATATATTAGAATTAAAGGAAACTCACCATATATAGCGCTTTTTTGCAAGGTATGCAGACCTGCTTGCGTAATGCTAGTTTATGATAAGTCAAGTCGGTCAAGGACCCCCCAAGTAGCGAAGCTGTCGAAAGAAGGTAGCAACAACAGGTGACATGTACAGTGATCGGTCAAAAGGAGGGCATGGCGAGTGTCGTAAAGTTTGTACATTGAGCCCGCTCATGGCAGAGTTGATTAGGGTTTTTGAGCGACTGACTACGGTGCCTATGCCGGGCTTCTGCATATTTATTGATCATGAATGAGGTAAAGTGAATGTTTGATTAGTAATGTTACGCGAAAAATAAGTTGCCCTCTGCAAGGGTCGAACTTGTAACCTCAGGTGCTTCTGCGCTCTATGTAGCTATAGCCAGCGTAACAACAACGTCCATTACGTAATACACACACGCTTCTTCGCGTTCCGAGTCCTGAACAGTGAATTGAAGCGGCAGGTCCAAGCAACGACAATGAGTGCAGGGTTTACACAGTTATCTATTCCACTGACACCTCAAGTTACCTTGAATTCCGTTTCCAAAGAGTGTCTTTCAGAGGGGTTTAATGTATGTTCTAATCCCAATGTTTGATTCGCGCTTGACCGCGTTTACAGTTTCCTACTTTTCGTCTCCTCAACAAGCAAGACCGCGTTCAGCTATCCTTTAAACCCTTCAATCATGAATCAAACATAAATTACAACCTATTTGTGGTTGCAAACTCAAAAGGATGGTTTGTTTCAGCAGTAGTTCAGAGCGACGGTTCATATGGTAGAGTTGCATTGATCCTCAAAGTGTAGAATAACTCTTGATTTTATATAGCGTTATGTTGCTCACCATTGGCTGATCTTCGTGCCGCTTTCAAGTCCGCAACAACGGGCGACGGAATATTCCCCTCAAAACGTACGGTACCTCTACATTCAAGAAAGCCCAACCTTCTTGCGTTAGCCTGTGGTGACACACGTTTATTTGTGTGTTTTGAGTCGGGAGAACTTGCTGTTTATGATACAAGCACTCTGTTCTCTGAAGGATCTCATTCAGTTACTCCTATTCGATCACTCCCTGCAGAGTCTGGTCAGATACGCTGCATAACGCCTAATCCAGGAGTGGACCCTAATCCTGTTGACCTCGTTGCAATAGTATATGCCAACAAGACCGTTGTTCTATATAACTCTATGCTGGAACCACAAGGGGGCTGGGTTTCTACCAGCATGAGCGTTAATGAGGTACCCGTCGCAGGTAAGTGTGTCTCTAGGACCTACTATATGCATGTTTACATTCGGTCTAGTGGCTTGGTCGCCCAAGGGAAAGCACCTTTCCATTGGGCTTCAGGGAGGCGACATCTTGACATATCCCCTCACCAACAAGAACTCTGTACATAGACATATTCCTCCCACTTGCCAATCCCCCCTTATTGGGTTAAACTGGCTTTATCCTGGGCACACCTTTAGAACGGCATATGCTGCATCCTCTTCACACGATTGCCTGCATCATATCGTCTGTCTCGATGCTAAGGCACCGACAGCGACATACTATTCACCCGGTTATCCTTTTCCTTTGCCAGATCGAAGTTTCCAGCATTTTTCGGTAATTCTTCCGAAATGGGACGAAGATGCAGGCTCTTCCGAGTCGAAATCTTTGCTAGTGGTTGGTGATAAAGCTTCGGTCGATCTAGAAATTCTGGGTAATATAGGCACCCAGTGGTACCAACAATCTCAAGAAAATCCACTTTCCCTACCACTTGATCGCAATTTGGACGACACGTTCCTTTTGGCTCTCGATACAGATTTAACTGACACAGAGGCCTCAGCGCCGGTCATATATACTTACCTGAATGATGGGACGGTACAAGCTTGGCGTATGGAAATCTCAAAACCATATCCAGGCATGATCAACACTCGTGCAACTTCTGGATCTGTCTCCTCTTCCACACTGTCGCAATCTCCGGCACCAACTGTAGTGGCATCTCCAGGTACGGGGGTACTATCACCCAAGCAGTCCGGTTTTGGATTTGGTCAACCGTCGGCGCTTGGAAAGGCGACTGCTTTTGATCAACCTCAATCATCATCCCCTTTTGGCGCCTCAGCCTTTGGCCAACTAGCTCCAGCAGGAGGCGCTTCAACATTTGGACAGTCCTCGCCGCCCCCTTTCGGTGGAACGTCATCATCTTCACCTTTTGGTCAACCCGCCTCCTCGTCTGCGTTTTCAAGTGCATTCGCGAGCGGCTCGCCGACCAATAATACGTTCGGAGGGGGTTCAACAATGGGTGCTTTTGGTACTTTTGGGTCTCAAACGACGACTAATGTGTTCGGAGGCGGCTCTTTTGGCTCAGCTGCTCACAAGGCGTCTCCCTTTGGACAGACGGGTTTTGGCTTCGGAGCTAACCCGTCTCCGCCTGAAGTTTCACGCGAGGCATCAATGTCGGACTCCACTCCTTCGTTTAGTGGACTGGATCTTGGGCAACCGAATGACGAGAGTAAACCGGAAAAGCCTGGAGGTATTTTTGGCTCATTTTCGCCCACGCCCCCTTCGACAACGGCGTCTACGTTTGGTGGGGTGTTAAAGCCTGCAACCGGGTTCGGCACATTCAGTAGCTATCCGACTACGCAAGCCGGTACCGCACCTACGAGCAGCGCCACCACGGAACAAAGGCCAGCAATTAGTCAAGGACCGACTTTAGCCCTTGGCACGACCAGTCAACCTTCGTTCGGGACTTCCTCCTTTGGACAGCAACCCTCTTTCGGGCAGGCTGCCTTCGGACAGTCTTCTTTTGGTAAACCTGCAACAACAGTTGGTGCATCTACTGGTCCCTCTACCGGCGGATTTAGTGCATTTGCTTCTGTACCGACTTCATTTTCAGCCGCAGCTTCTAGCCAGCCTCTATCGACACCGTCTACCGGCGGATTCGGTGCATTCGCTTCAGCACCGACTTCGTTTGCAGCCGCAGCACAACAAGCTGCCGGCGCAAAACCCCCGTCAGGGACCAGCACTACATCTGGAGGTTTTTCTGCTTTTGCCTCATCTTCTGCTTCGCCATTTGGCTCGGCAGCTGGAAGTCAGATCTCTTCGGGCTCACCAGCAAGTGGTGGGTCCGGGGCATTTGGGCCATCCACCTCCTCAACCTTTGGAACTAATGCAGCCAAAGCGACGTCAAACCCTCCCCCTACAGGTGCTGATCAACAGCAGGAGTCACTTTTGACTTTTGTATTAGACCGGGATAATGGATCTACTTTAGGGTCTACATCTTCACCCTCTGTGAAAGGGTCACTCAAGGACCCATCACCACCCAGTGCTCCTGCAGACCTCGCCACCTCTCCACCTTCTTCTCCTGAAGCTACTCCCCGACTCAGCAAAGGGAGCATTTTATCTGACAATGACAGTCCGCCTGCTCCTCCCACATTGAAACCGACCACCACACCAGCATCCTCTCCATTTAACAATGCCGCTGCATCTGGCGTAGGTGCTTTTGGTAACCTTCGAACTTCACCTTCCGTTTTTAAACCAGCCGTTGGCTTTGGCGCATTCGGCAGTGATAAAACTCCTGTGACATCCCCTTTCTATAAAGCGCCTACAGAAACCAATAACTCATCTCCAACGGCATTTGCGGCTGCCTTGGCAAGCTCGTCTAGTAACACACCGCTTGCTACCCCGGGAAACACAGCTTTTGGGTCGTCCTCAGCCCTAGGTGCTCGGTCGGCATTCACGCCGACGACGACGCCAGTCCCGCCCGCGAAAACGCCTTCGATTGGGGGATTTGGTGCATTTAGCGGGTCCTCGAGTGCATTTGGAATCGTGGACGGACCTAAAAAGTCATTTAGCGAACTGCTAAAAATAGGAGACAGCGACGCTCCCGATCCCGTTAAACCGAAAGTGGGAGCAATTCCTAGCCCGCCTGAGGAAGACATAATAAAAACAAAGACTGCGTTTTCCCCAGCCCAAGATGCACCTGCTACTTTTCTGCTAGATAAATCGGGAGATCGTAAAGAAGAACAGAAAGAACGGCCCCCTATCGGTCATTGAAAGATTCATTTCTAGTTCATGACTCTGTTACTGACTTTTCTTTGCTTAGCGCCAGGCGGAAAAGAATCAGAAGCTAAAAAAAGTCAAGAGAAGATTCCTGAAGAACCATCTTTCGGAAATCTTTCTCTACTTTCTGATACAAGCTCGTTTGCCGAAATTGAACGAGAGGAAACGGATGATGGGGTCCAATCAGGTAGTGAGGATGGAGATGGAGACAATCGGGCGGAATCTGACAAAGAAGCTTCTTTGTCATCTGAAGGTGGGGAGGACGAGGAAAGTTCCCCGTCTGACAGTGAAGAATCCTCCCGACTTTCTGACGTACCAGAAGAGGATGAGGAGGAAGAGCCCGAAGAAGAAAGGGAGGAAGCAGCAGCAGTTCCGTCACCCACTGCTACTCCACTGCCTGTCTCGCGTTCTCCATCTGCCCCTCCCCAATCTGAAGTTCCTAAGGTCCAGGTTACCCCATCTCTCACGCTGCAACCTGTGGCAAGTGAAGTAACCACGACACCTCCTGGAACACCAATCAAAGAGTCTGCTATACTATCTCGGCCTGTATCGGCACCTGCATCTGTCTCCCCTTCTACGCCTTTTAGCCTAGGCATTGGCAGGCCGAGCACTCGTCCATCTCGTAGCTCACCGCTAGCAAGTGTTCCGATATCCCTTGCTGAAGAGGATGAACCGTCTACACCGCCTGCAAGACTGCCTGTATCTCCCCAACCACGCTTAGCACCTTTACCTGCCTCGATTGAGGTGCCGATAAAAGTCGAAGAAAGCAAAACGTCCAGCCTGACCAAGCCTCCTAGACCGAAGACCCCCCCGCTCCTGTCTGCCTTCGGTGGTAACAAAGCCGACCCGAACCCGCTGACTCCTGCAATTCCTCCCACCACCATGGTTGCATCAACGCCGAATTTCTCACTCCAACGAACTGCCTCCGAGTCTTTCTTGTTAGGGGGACCCAAGCTTCAGAAATTAGAGCCGTCGCCAGATGTTTTTCTTGGGAAGGTTCCCACACCTGCCCCATCAGCGGGCCTCTTTGGCACTAAGACTTCAGCCTCAGTACCTTCAATGACGCAGCCCGCATCTAAAATAGCCTTATCTACTCCCGCCACTCTACCCCCCTTCAATCTGTCTGGCTTCAGTCTGAAAAGTAAGGACCCGGTGTCTGAAACTTCCCTGTCACCCACCGTTGGCCGGGGGCAAATTCCAACGGTAAACCCGACTGCTCCAACCTTTCCGTTTGGCCAAGTGCAATACAAGATGCCCCCCGGAAGTACTCTTAGTTTAGGCGGCCAGCTCCGGCCCCAAATCCCTTCGGATCCATCACCATCCTCTTCTGCAGATAAAACACCGACGTCGTCCCTGGGTGCTCCTCCTCCTCTCAACCTATCTGGTCTCAGCTTCCAGGGCCAAACACCCGCATCCGAAGTACCAGCAACACTACCGCCGTTTGATTTATCTGGTTTAGACGCTAAAGGTAAAGGTATGAGTACATCCCCAGTGGGCTTCCCAGCTTTAAGCACCCCTCAATCTGGATCACCCGCATCTGGTGGAAGCACCGCCGCATTACGGATTCCGGCTGAAGCTGGGATGCAAAGAGAGTGTGCCTTTGTAGTTAACATGATGAACGAAGACTTAGCGAATGTAAGTTATCATTTTACTATACTTCCAATCATTTGTTAAACCGAGCTATCGAATAGCTCGGAATGATAGCTGCAAGGCACCAGGAACAGTTGCAAGTAATCAGGGCACGTGCTGGCGGTCGTCAACGCGCCGATTTATTCGACGCAAAAAAATGGTCATCGTCAAGCGCAGTGCTGTTCGGACAGGTTCTTGTTCAATTTGAGAAGGATCTAGACGAACTGAACGATATCCGCAATGAACAAAGGCAGAACCTCAAACAAATCCAGAACAGTATGCTAAAAGGTAAACTTATAATGTGAAGTATGAACTACTCTGATAAAGGTATAGCGGGGACCAGGAAGGAGGAGATCAGCAGGTTCAATAAGGCGAAGAATGACAAGGAGTTCTCAAAAATGTTGAAGATGAGGACGCTGGGTCCAGAACATCTCGAAACGCAAACGCAACTAAGACGGAATATCAGGGTCAGTCTACACCTTTCCTCGATATCACTTCTGGCGCTGACAATCTCGTAATAGGCAATATGTGATCGGATTCAAAAGCTTGAAGATCACCTTCAAGCGTCGAAGAAAAAGCTAAGTCAAACGAAGACTGGGCGGCCCATTTTCAGGTATGACCTATGTTCACAGACATGGGCTTTTATTAATATTGATTTCAATCAGGGCACCCTCGCTTGATACCATCAATCGCACCTTCCGCAACATAGATCTAGCCGTTGCTCACCAATCCGCCGACATCAGAGTACTAAAGGAACGCCTAGCAAGGCTGGAATCCATTCCCAAGACGACATCGTCCTTTAGGTCACCTCTACATCGTGATGAACGCCTCCCAGGACCCACCACGCGACAATACTCTTACAATGTTACACCCCATGTGGCGGTGACCACCGCAGCTGCACTCAACGCTGAGCGCGCTGCCCATAGGCTCAAGCGTGCATTATTTGATCTACGGAAGGAACCATTGCTCAATAAAACCGCTGTAATGGCGTCTCCTGCACCACTATCATTCAAGACACCGCAGAAATTTCAGTCATCCAACCACGCCCTTCCGTCGTCCGTGGGAGAGTTCAAAATCCCGGCGGGTACATCGTTATTTTCCCCGACGACCCCACATCAGCCTCAAGGGACGCCTACACCTCTGCCAGAGTGGAACCCTCTTCAGGACGACGTAAACAACAGCGGTGGTACATATTCCCCATCCCCTGGTCGCAGAGGTGCGACTGCAGGCAAGAAACACAACGTGATTCCTCTACCCAAGAAAACCACCGGGGGATCCCCGACGCCAGCACCAGCTTTCAACTGGGGTCCATTACCAAAGTTTGACTATAAAGGCAATACGTTTGCGATGGTTGAAGCGGTGAAAGTCTTGCCCATCAATAAAAATGAGCAAGCTGCCGGCCGGTAGATAGGCTGATGGTAAGATTCTACGGAAGAGAGAGTAACTACGATAAGTAATATCTGCAGATGACTACTGGATACAATAAACACCATTTTACTTTCCGTTGACATTCTTTTTTACATCAGCCGCGGTATTTTGGATGCTAATCTTTTCAAATTCCTGGTCGAGTTGGGCAGCCTCATCTCCTTCTCCGTCTCCGTCTCTATCGTTGTTGTCCACGTTGTCTGCGTGATCATGATCGTAAGGGTCGTAGATGATGGATTCAAGATGCGCTAAAGCTGCCTGTTTTACTGTGTGAAAAAACGTTCACACACAATAGAAGTATAAAGAGAGTAGAGAGAGGAAACAGAGGAAACGGATTTGAAGTGTGTATGGATCGCCTAATAGGGCGCATATCTATTATCGTTAACGAAATCGCTGCGCACCCTCCCGACTTCACTGAGCTCCTGCGTCTCATCGCCTGTGAAAGTTTCAAATGGCGACGGACGCTCGATACCGTTAATGAACGCTTCATCATCATCGTCGTCCCCGTTGGCCGGATCTGGGTGTAGTGACGCGCAAAGTGAGAGGGATTCAAATATTTTTTCGACTATGATAGATTTGAGCCCTTAGTGTTTTTTTTTTACGTTCATACCAGATGAGATGAATGAGCATACGTGATTGAGGATTAGATGGGATGATGGATAATTCTTGCAGCTCCGTATCTTCCTCCTCCATCCCATCAACTTCCTCCGAATCGTCACCTAATCCATCATCATCGACCGAATTTTCCTGTGCTATCGGTGTGTTTTCACCGGCTTGGCCATTTTCTGTGTTTTTACTACCAACATCTAATTGGCAATATACAGATGGATCAGTCCCTCCGCGCGAGATGGCATGCAGCGTTATGGAAGGATAGGCGATCTGAAATCCACGTCCAGTCACGGACATGAACACGAGCGCACTGACAGAATAGACACTGTGAAAAATAAAATCCAAGCCAATCTAGACGCGAAAACACACCTATCTATGATATAGAGCGTTCCTCGTGCGGTATCCGAATCAGTGAGACCCTCAATTGGGGGGTCGAGTTTGACAAGCACATTGTCCTCTTTGTGGCGAAGGATGGGTGGGATGTCTGCGAATGATGAGGGAGTAGAGCTCACAGCTGTCGAATGTTCTTCTGTCGAGACGAACGCGGGGACATTTGTTGTAAGAATGACCGCAGGCATCTTATAATTATGATAAATAAAAAATTACCAAAAGCCTGATCCCATACGTAAACCTGAATTTGGGTTAGGGTTTGCACGTGCATCATATCCATCGACGCCCAGCCCCCGTTGACTCGTTTCGGTCGGTAACCAATGGCCGTGATTCGAACTCTACCTCTTCCCCACCTATACCCATGTCAGAAAACGCAGTTTTACTATCACATATCGTCTCTCAAGTAGAAAACAACGTACAGTTTCTAGTAGCCCAAAACTACATATCGCGAGCCGATGCCGATACGTTCCTTGCCAAGCTGCCCAGCGGCAACAACAATGCCCGCGCCATAACCACCACCACCACCACCACAAGCGCCAGAGCCAGTGCTCCATCTCTGCCTTCTAGGCCTGCCGTGACGGCAAAAGCACTTTGGGCGTATAATCAGGATCGAAGCGTAAGTACCTTTTTTTTCATTCGATCCCCTCTTTCGTTGACCTCAGTTCTTTATCCTCCTGCTCAGGACCCCAATGACCTTTCTTTTGCTGCAGGTGATATTATAGAGATTGTCGAGGAAACTAATGGAGATTGGTGGATGGGGAAGGTAAACGGGAAGGAGGCATTGTTCCCCTCCTCTTACGTCGAAAAACTCACCAATCCTTCCCCTCCTCGCACTTCTATCCCAACTCCAGCCCCGGCGGCAAACACAAAAACCCCATACAAACCTTTTGGCGCAGCATATCATGGACACGATACACCTCCGCCTGCTAGTACAGGTGTTAATTCGGTAGGATTGCAGCAGGCTCCTGGGACAGAAGAGAAAAAGGGCAAGTTTGGGAAATATGGGGACACCGTGCGTTTCTACATTACTCGAGTATAACTGGTACCGATCGGACGTAAAATCATTTTTCATCAGATGGCGCACTCCGCCGCTGGGGGCGTTGGCTTCGGGGCTGGTAAATTTTATCTTCTTTCTCCCTATTTGAATGGTGACAGATATATGCATCAGGTGCCGCCATTGGTGGTGGCCTCGTTCGCGCTATTTTCTAAATAATAAAAAAGAGCTGTTTCCTCTGGGGTAGAAGAATGCTGACTGCGTAGGGCCGTTCTCGCTGTATATAGGAGTTGCATTAATTTGCCGTATAATACACGTATACCAGAGCACTCTTGCGTACGGGAGAAAAGGGTACCTATCGTTTGTTCTGTTTCAAGCGTATATATTGCAATGGTGGATGGCTTCCTGTGCCGGCTTGTAACTATAGATAACCCTCTAAGCATAGTGGAAGAATATGTTAGAGCTAATACAAAACAGCCATCAACATTATCATGATCATTCAATGAGGTATCAATTCCGTGAAAATAAAGGCCCCACATGTCTATTTTGCTGGCTCCAACTGGCTGCATGCAGGATAAACTCCTGCTAACTCTTTGGACCTCAAATTGTTCTGCCTATAACAAATGACCGGTCGAGGAGGAACTATATCCGACGTATGTCGCTAAACTCATTCAGCTATCAAGTAAACTAACCAAAGTAAACTAGTCATCCAAATATGAAACCAGCATGATTTTCACAAGGTCTCATCGATCGTTGCGTAGAATATCAGGACAAGATAAGATTAACAAAACAAAAACCAGGTCTGCCAGCAGACGTTGAAAAACAAAAAAAATTAAACGAAGGTGAAATATTTGAACGGCGAAAATTCATCATGCGGCAAAGCTAGTCATGTGGCTTGTACAGATCATACTTATGGTGCTAGTGAGTTGCCTCGATAGAATAAATTTGCGAAGATGGACCCACATGTGGCTGCCTTTTGCCGAACTAGGAACATTGTTAGAAAGACCCACCAGTGGGAGGGTTCGGTAGCTCGCGAAATGGCCGCTAGCGGAAAGTCGGTAACTCGCAGCGATTATTGACATGCGCGAATAAACTCACTTGGCTTGGGGGCGGAGGAGACTGACCAAGCTGCAATATCTAGGCTTTAGGATGCTAGGCAACAATTATCAAATAAACTCACTTGGTTTGATGACCTAGCAGGTGGTACCTCTTGCTGTATTATCCAGACATTAGGGTGCCAGGCGACAATGATTGGAATGCACGAATAAACTTACATAGCTTGAGGACGCATGTGCAGGCAAACCTTCATGCTGTAGTATCCAAACTTTAGGGTGCTATGCGACAATTAGAGAATAAACTCACGTTGCTTGTGTCGGGGATTTGGGGCAGACCTCTAGCTTTACGCTGCATTATCCGTATATTTTAGGGTGCTAGGCAACAACTTTTGGAATGTATGGGTATACTCACGGGTTGTCCTTCCTGTTAAAATATACCGACTTTAGGATGCTAGACATTTATTAAAATGCACAATCGGACTCACGGGATCTGAGGGCACTCCACCAGACTGAGGAGGCTTATAGTGCAACACCCAGACTTTAGGGTGCTAGGCGACAATTAATGAACTGCGCAAATAAACTCACACTGCTTGCGCCGGGGACTTGGGGCAGACCTTCACCACCTCTACGCTGCTGTATCCATATTCTTGCCCCGAGGAATTGGTCCACACCCCTACCACCTCTACGCTGCATTATTCATATACTTTAGGGTGCTAGCGACAATTGTTGAAATGTGCAAACAGACTCACACGACTTAATCGCACTCCACCAGATAGAGGAGGCGGACTTTCAG
>CEMU01569262.1:5260-22125 GCA_900068965.1 Calocybe gambosa
TTGTGTTCGAGCATATTTCATCTTTAGCACTGACTCACCTGGGAGCCACATAAGTGCTGAAGCATATACCTCTAGTGCATGTAATTTGACAAAGTAATAAATCTGTGGTACCATATATTGCGCATCAAGCAGGATGTCTTTTGCTTCCTCAAAGTCAGCTATCTCCGGCACGTGTCGCTAGACAAGTCATTATTGATATCTTTTCGGAATTGTTCCAATGAGTACCTACAGTCACAAATAGACGTGCCTTCTGGATACAGTTGTAGGCAACATCAAGCGCCTGGATAAGGCTAAGACATTCAAGCCAGTGCAAGAGGTGAACATCAACAAAGCCTTTCAGTGACAGACTAAGTGATACATCGGTTTTGTTAGCACTAGATCCTGCCTCTAGATGTGATGCCCAATAGATGCACGAATATCGCAGCGCAGCAGGTATTTGTGATTGTACCACAGACTCACTGATATCGGCATTGAGCGTTTGTCGTCTTTTGATGCCACAGATGTTCTCGTGAAGCATTCTGTTCATTAGCTCCAAGCACGCTCTGGCTAAGCGCAGATGCTGATCGCAATTAACTAGCCCATATGACCCCGATCGGCGCACATCCAGGACATAGTCTGCAAACGAAACATGGAAGATGAAGACAGGCTCTTCGTTGCTGATAGGTATACTGAGAACAGAGGAAAATTCCTCTAGACGGGCTCGTACGTCATCCCTATGTGAGTTTAACAATGTTGAGATGACGGAGACAGACTCTGGTCTGCGAAGACAAAGCAACGTGTCTAGCGACGCACGTAAATCTTCAATCTCGGAGAGTTCTTTCTTCTCGTATGCGGACTTGAAGATTTGCTGGTAAAGGTCGTCGATTGTCTGCATAGAGAGTATCGTAGGTGGTGCTCCAGATGAGCCGAGAATGACTGAGATCCTATGCCGGGCATCCATTGTCAGCCGCCTGGCACCCAAGATATACTGAACAGCAGTGAACGCAAATATAAACAGTTTCCCAGACCTCTTGGCAAGTGATCGGAGGATTTTTGGCGCATTTTCTCTGTCTATGCGTTTGAGGATTGAAGATAATTTACTCGTCAAATATCGGATAATGTCTTCTTCCACCACGTCGTGCTCAGCATCATGTAATCGAAGCGACGCGTGCTGGAGAAGTTTCGAAAGGAAAGATCCACTCCTAGTTAGTGTAGTATCAATGTCAAATCTTTCCAGGGTGGAGAATCCTTGGCCAATGTGAGTCACTGGACGGCTAGTGATCAAAATTTTGATAGGAAGTTCTGAACGCAGTACGACTCTAAGCAAGTCGCTAACGTCAGACGGGCGACTACATTCGTCCAGAGCATCTATAACAACGACGAGAAGATTATTCATCTTAAGATGATCTTTAAGATCGATAAACAGATCCTGAGCCTGCTTCTGTAGAGCGATTGATCCATAAGAAGTATGGGATGTCCGTCTCAGAACTTCGATCAGAGCATCGCGATATACGGGCGATCGAAAGGCGAGCTGATACGCTATCGTCGGAAGGATGCGACTCACATCATTGAGGCTCTCCGAATGCCGGGAGCAAAAGAAACTGGCGCCGAGTTGGTTGTTTCCTATCATCTTTTGACAAAATGAATGAGCAATGGTGCTCTTGCCTATGCCGGCCATCCCACTCAGCCAGAAAATCGGGCAATCACCAGGATCAGATGCCCAAGCAAAGAGTTTAGTGAGCGTGTCGATGCAAGTGCCATCCATACATCCATTGTGGGAGCTTTCATCGAAACGCGCTCCTGGTACGGCACTTAGAATTTCGAAAAGTTCTAAAGAGAAATCAGTGGATGAACGCCAAGTTAGCAATCGGGAACGAATTTACTATATTTTCGAATGTCTTTTACAATCTATGGTGAAGAAATAGGTAATAGTCCAGAGATAGATTTCGGCCACATACCTCGTTAATTTCCCGCCCTTGTGATTCAACGTTGATGAGGGTTCCGATCTGGAGAATATTATGTAAATCCCCGAGTTCGCTGTATTGTGATATAATCGCTGACCTGAAACAAATCAACTGCAAAAGACAACTCCCGAAGTGAGTTGATGATCTCGTTTGCATCGTCGGACGCATTGAGGACCCGCCCGACAAGACTCCTTTCCATCCGCTCCTCTATAAATTTTTTGCGCCTTTCAATACTTCTAAAGTACAGATTAATACTCCAATATATAGTGACGAAAAACCATTCACTGAGAAAGCGCATCAACCGTGGCCTGAACATACTCAGGGATACGGCTGCCAGGACCGCTGTACGATTGAAGAGCTTGGCAGAGACGGCCCATTTGTCGATTCATAGACTCAAGATTTTCTCTATTAGTAGACACTTGCTATAGACGTGCAAATGATCGGTCGATAACTTAAGTGAATAGCGACGACAGAACACAAAAAACATACATCTGCGACATCAATGACTTTGAGTAGTCCCCCAACGGCTGCTTGAAGAGGAGGGAAGACGGAAGAGACTTCCTTAAGGGCGCGTAGAGCAAACTTGAAGCTATTCCAGCTGGTCTCAAGCGTTTTAGATAACTCCTTAATAGCGAGAATGATATTCAGCTTTGAGATCCAGGAGATGGCTGATGACGCACCTGTGATTGACTGGATACTACATTTTTGGGACTTGGAGCGATGAGTAATGAAGGCTGAGATTGCGAAGCAGGCGTAGATATCGCCGCCGAAGGAACCTCGGGCGCTTCAGTTGTGGCCGTACCAACAGCTGGAGCTGGGGAATCTACTCGAGTGGGCGGTTGGGAGACGGGTGTTGCTGATCGACTCGATCTGAACTTGGCTTTCAGTTTTCCCTTAAATTTTTTCATGAGTGTATATGCCAGTGGGCGTCGGTTTAGGCGGATAATTGCTTGAGGTTGTGACTTGTTGAAGTCTGTTGGAGTTTGTGGGTGATCGATTCGGCTGATTTAAACTTTACTGAGCAAACATACTTTCCCTTTGCCTTTATCAATGAATAGGCTGATACACAATAAACATACAGTATATACATGCAATTTTTTTTTATTCCCGATTCTTGTAATTGATGTCGGTATTTGGTATATAAGATATCGCCCTCTCCCATCCTCGACTTGTCAACTCGTCTCCGTCACACCATTTCTGATAGTCGTCTGATGCCCTTCCAGCTCTCGTCGATTCCATTCTGCCTCAACATGTCGACAACTCAACCATGCAAACCACACCATCGTCTTAAGTTGTAGAACATCCTCCTTCCACACCTTCCTTTGATTTTGCTCTCGGAACTCTCTCGTTAACTTCTCACATCGTTCCACATTCTCGGGAGACACAAAGTCGACAGCGACTTTGATGCAGTCGGAAAGATTAGCAACCTGTTAATATGTATTTCAGTTTTTCAACATTCAACACTGCAATCAAGATAGTGCAAGGGTACGTAAGAGAGGCTTATTGGCAGTGAAAGAAATATTCAGGTTGGGATGAGAAAAACTCACCTGATGTGCACACCCAGCAGGAATAAAAACGGCGTCACCAGGCCTCTGATAGAACCTAAAGCTCTTCACGCCCGTCGCTTCGTACAGCGCCGCACGCATCTCCTCGCTCAAGTAAAACTGTTGACCGTGTATCGGGTCGGTGGCTGTCGGCACTGCCGCCTGATGTTTTTCGCCAGCACCTCCTGATGATACTGGCACTGATGCTGTGCCTACGGCTCCTGGCGACGACTGCCCTTGTGCTTGTGCTTGTGACTGTGCTTGTCCCTGGGCTTGGGTCTGTTGCCCTCCTGCACCAACCGCACCGCCCTTTTTCGTCCCAATACCACTGGCAATCTGTGCGCGGGCATGGTCAGATAACCATTTCCTAAGCTTGTCGCTATCCTCGGCCCGGAAGATATCCCAAGCAGCACATCCGGGTCCCCCATCTGGTGTGGGTGCGGAGAACGTCATGATATTCACTGCGTCAGCCATGTCCATGTGTAATCGCGTTGAACCTTTCGATCCTGAGGTCAGTGTTGTCGCAAATGCGTTGTACATCTTGGGGCCTAGGAATTAGTAGAAGAGAAGTTCGCGTTCGTGGATAATAATAAAAATTAGAATGAGCATACCTAAATCAGGTGATATGGTGTCGGATGGGAAATGTGAAGCGAGATTGAGCACTCCATCTCGTCTCACGTAGCTCTGGGCCGGAACTGCATTGTGGAAGTCTTCGTACAGCTCCGGAAATGCTTTTTGGAAATCCATAGATGGTGGCCAGTCCTGCGACGAGTCTCGTTAGATATATGTGCACTCACTACAATAAGGAATATAAGTAAAAAAGGCAGAAGAATCGAGCCTACCTTGAGTTTCCATCGCTCCGTCCTTCCTTCATACCTCCCAAACTCTCTAAAAAATTCCCCCACAGTCTTTCGCTTCATATCCTCCGTCTGACATTCAATAATGAGACAGCTTTGAGAGCCGTACATGTCGATAAAATATTGAGGTGTCCACGGTAACTTGAGTTTGTTGAATAGACCAGTAACAACAAGGGGTTCGCCTAGCGTCCAGACCAGGGGGAAATTCTTCTGAGTGAGCGCCGCATCAGTAAAGTGACGAAGTGGATGAGAAGGGGTAGATAAGCTGAGCGGTGGCAAGTTATGAGGTCTGAAAGGATTGTCAATAGAAGATTCTGGGAGACGAGGTTCCAGCGTGTTAGCAGAAGTCTCTGCGTCGACTGAGATATTCTGACCCCCATTCTCCGCCATTTCCACATCATCACTCTTCTTGTTATTATCACCCCCATCCTCCTCCTCCTCCTTTAAAAGAATTTCCTCCATCTCTTTAATCGCCAAAACCAACTCCTTCTGCTCAAACCTACTCATGGGCGAGAACTCTTTCGCCTGGTGATCGATTCGCTTTGTGCATTGCAAAAAGAACGGGTTATCGTGTGCATGTTTTTCTCTCCGTTTTTGTTGTTGCTGTTGTTGGTCAAGGGTCATCGGTGAACCGTTGGCATTGGTAGAGCTCAGTTCTGCAGGAGTTAGCGTGAGTTCACGAACGGTGGCGTAACATTCAGCGCATGCTTCGCGTCCGCAGAGTCGGCAGAGCCAGGATGAAGAGAAAAGCGAGGTCATGCAGGTATCTAGAATAATTTCGTGGGAGGTTCAGTTGTGCGACGAGCACAAAACAGGAAACATAAACAATACCGCAAGTAGCGCGTACTTCCTTTTCACGTGGGCGGTGTATGACCTGTGGCAGGCGAAGATGTTGTAATTCGCTCTTTAGTGTCGATAACAGTGCTTTAGCAACTTTTCGCTAAAAGATCAGTAACGTGAGTTGTTCATAGGTCCCAAATATCAGCATTCACACCATACCTTGGTGATATCCAAGTTCGCCCGACTCAACGTCTCATTCCATTCTCTCCTCCACCTCAATCCAATAGCATCCGGGCCTTGTTTCTCATTGAAACTCACACCTACAATCACTCCATCCTCATTTCGAAGGAAATAGCGGATGCCCTGAAAACGACAAGTATCACCAGCCCACCGCCGCGTGCATGCAACACAACGTGGGAACGTGTCGGATTTGTATTTCGTTGACATGCAACGAGTGTTTTGGAGCTCGGCTTGAAGCGTGCCTCCAGTTGGAGAGGCAGACGGAACGATTTGCATTGATACTAGCGCGAAAAGGGTGACAAATGAGAACAAGATAAAAGGAGAAGAGTCCCAAAACAGGAAATGAACTGAATGAAACGCACCGGAGTCCGAGTCATTTTCTTTTCCCTTTTCGCTAGGTTTAGGCGTATATGACGTTTGTGGCATAAGCTTGGCTAAACCATGCCAGAAAGAGACTATATTCAACAGCTCAGAGCAGAGGGGAAACAAAAAACACTCACCATTCTGAGCCGCGAGTTGCGCAGCCTCGCTCCGTTTTTTCGCAGGGTATCCCTTTTTCGAACCTAAATCAGAGATGAGTCAATGGGTACACTAAAAGGAGAAAATCCCTCGCACCGGGTGTTTTCGTTGCTGTAGAAGCCGTTTTGGCCCGCTTCTGTTTGGGCGGGACGGTATCTTCTGTAGCCGGTGAGCGCCTTTTGGTAGCAGTCGCAGCTGTCGGCGTAGAAGTCGATGCTGTGGTACCTACTGATGATGGTGGAGGTGGTGGTGGTGGTTGTACGACACGGGGTGCTTGGGATTGCTGCTGGGATTGTTGTTGCACTGGAGGGTAGGGGGGAGGGAGCATATGATACATGCCCGGGTGGTAGTAAGGCCCAGGAGGACTGTTACTGTTGATGCTCATGTGGTTGTTACTGGTATATCGATGTTGCTGGTCTTCGGGAGCACCGTTTGTGCTGAGACGATTGGGAGCGCGCTGGTTCACTTGCCAAGCTTATAGATGGTTAAAGATGAGTGAGATGGAAGATCAGAAGCGAATAGTACCTTGCTGAGCATTTGGATCGGTTGAGGGAGGTTGCGATGGTTGAGGATAAGGTTGGGGATAGGTATCTGACAATGCCGTGAGAAAGGCAGTAGCAGAAGGACAACAGTAAGCATAACGAACTGTGAGTATGTGCATAGCCCCCAGATGGCGCTAAGAGAACCAGTGACGGATGTCAGTTCCATCATCAAACATGACGAGGAACGTAGACGCACCTGAACGTTCATCAGAGTACATCGGACCAATAGGGGGTCCAATGATTCCAGCATCATGTTGGTGAGATTGCCAAGGCGGTGCGTGTTCGCGACCGACCGACACACGAGCGCCAGAGTGGTCTGGATAGAGTTGCTCGGGGTATTGCCGATTCACGTCCTCTGGTAACTTCCTGGTTCGATCGTCACCAACTTCTGTCCAATTTACAGCTCTTAGATGAAACGAATTTGGCGCGGGATAAGGCTGAGAGTAGATGGGCTGTGCGGGATGTTGAACATGATGAGCTTGGGGATGCAATGGAGCGGTGATATGGTTTTGGATCTGGTTTGATTGATAAGAGTCAGTACTATGAGAAGGGTTTGAAGCCTCTGGGTTGAGCAGGGAGTTGATTGAGGTCTTCTTTGCAAGTTCTGGTAAGGAGTTCATCGGGAGCAGCGACGTTCAACACTAATAAGGGTTCAAGTCAAGTGGCACACAAACAGCTGCATAAAATAACGTCGCGGAATTGCAATTTCATGCTGGGCACGTGTTCTGGTCTAGACCTCATCAATTGCGACCCTACAATATTGTATCTCCTCCGACCCTAACCTTCTAAGCGTCATCCCAACCACTCCGCATCGCATTCAGCTCAATCCCGCTGCCAAAAAATTCACGACGTTTCGGCCCAGGTACTTACCGTAGTACCCGTCTCCCAAAATGTCACGGTTTCGTACTCAGCGCCATTCCAAAAACACATACCGTAAAATCACTTCAATTCAATTAGGCTGTCATAGCGCTGATAAGCGACGCTAAATATTGGAAGTGTAAAACTTATTTTTGATATGTCCACGAGTCTGAGCGGTATTATCTCCTTCTATAGCCTTGCGTAACTTTTGTCATGGTTCCCATCAGGTACAACCCCAGAACCCCAGCTATGACTGTTGATAGACACATCGCCCAACAATGTGCGAGTCGGACCCCATGAGAATTGCCAATTTGCGATCACAGATACTAATCGATATCTCTATGCACGTGAAAACCATTTTTCCCAGGGCTGTTCCATCAATTCATTCCATCATGTCGAATTTTCCTTCAGAGGAACCCGAAGCTGGACCTTCACTACAAAGTTCAGACAATTTAGGCGACCATGCAGAACAGGTTTCTTTCGGGCCTGGCGACGACTTGGGGAACGGGATGGATCCTGAAGGATTTTCAGGACCCTCGGAAAAAGTTGTTAAGCCATTGACACGGGAGGCTCTTGAGGAGTACAAAAGGATCCAAAACCAAGCTGGTATCATCTACATTTCGCGGATACCTCCAGGGATGAGACCTACCAAAGTGCGGCACCTTATGAGCATGCACGGGGAGATCGGGCGAGTGTATTTACAACAAGAAGGTACGCGCCATGAATCTATCTTGTGATGCTATTGACTTTGTACCTCGTTCGCAGACGCAAAAAGCGCATACCTGCGCCGCAAGCATACAACAACAAAAAAACCTCATTATACGGAAGGTTGGGTTGAATTCAAGGACAAAAAAATAGCTCGTAATGTCGCAGAGATGCTCAACGCACAACCGATTGGTGGTAAAAAAGGGACAAGATGGCGTGACGACGTATGGACGATGAAATACCTACCCCGGTTCAAATGGCACATGCTCACCGAGCAAGTCGGTGCGTCGGGTTGTCCCTTAATAATTACACGAAAGGTAACAATTAATTTTATAGTACATGAAGCCGCTATCCATACCGCGAAACTCCGGGTTGAACTTTCACGGTCAAGAGCGGAACAGCAAGAGTATCTCAAAAACGTAGAACTCGCTCGCGTGTTGGAAAAAAGGGCAGCTCGAAAGCGTGAAAAGGGTGAGGAAATGGAATTCAAACCACGAAGAGAGCGTACGAAGAAACGAGTGTCAGAGGATGATGTCGCTCGCGAGGTCAAAAGGAAGAAACAGGATAACAATGTAGAACTAGATACGGTGCTTTCGAGTATATTTTGAGAGAGCACAATTACTTACCCGCACGGGCCTTTCGAGCGGAGTATGAATTTGAATTCAATCGCCGCTTGAAATATGTGACAGTGTGAGCCTTGACGTGTTGGCAAAAAGGTTGATCGCGAACACATTGAGCTCGCAAGTCGAGCAGCTCAGTCAGTTTGGTGTGTTGTGTCGTGATCCCCCCAAGAGGTCTGTGCTTCACTATGCTCGACCTCTCTCAGACAGGCTCTGATAAGCCGTCTTGTTCTTTTCTCTCTCTTATATCTCAGTTTTCGTCCTTTTTTTGTGTCAAATTAACTTGCACTCATGTCCTGGTCCGCTTATCCTCCGCGTTCGCGTTCGCGGTCTCCACGCTCGAGACCTCCTTTCCCTGATGCTGCACAGGACCCTTACCGTAGTGATTATGATGCTTACGACAGGGACCGCGGATGGGGGTACGAAAGAGACAGGGCAGCTTATGATTACGGTCGTCGTGCTAGGAGCCGTAGTCCACCTCCAGACGAAAGTAATGCTATCATCAATTTCTATACAGTCTCTTGTTCTAACCAGTTTCGAATCCAGCCGGACGAAAACGTCGACGTTCAATGTCGCCCTATGACCGAGACAGGTATGATCCTCGTCCACGGTATAGCGACGACTACGGTTTGGTCTTTCACAATTCTACAAAACACCCCCAAAGTTAACATTGACTCGATTTAGACACGCACTCTCGAGGCGGTTATGGTTATTCTCCACCAAGACGTGCACCTCCTCCTTTTGTTCCATCTCGCCGTGCACCTCCAGACCCGCATACCTTCGATTATCCTGCCTCTTTGAAGCAATATGCGGAATGGTTCAGGTACTTCTATCCGCAACAGGCTATCGAGGAGGATAACGCGGACAAGGCCGCTGAACAAGATGCAGGCGACGGCTCCAAGCCACGCAACGGCATCAAAAGCAAGTGGGAAAAATATAAAAAGAATTTCGCTGCAACTCAGGTTAGCTTCAGACTCTTCTGTCGTGTCTCTTGTCTCGTCATTGTTTTTCTCTTATCCTGACATGACTGCTGTCCGTAGCTACAAACCATGTTTGAACACCACCGAAAGTCACCTTGGTTTGCAGAAAAATATGATCCGGCGCCAGAGTTTAAAAATCTACGCACGCGCGTAAGAAAAGAAGGTTGGAGAGGTAGACTCGATACCTTCCTCCATGATCTCGAGTCAGGGAAATATGACCCAAATTTAAATGAACCTGAGTCGGAGTCACTTGCCGCCACCAAGGAGCATGCTGTCAATGGGGAAAACGGTCCTACCGAGACTAATGGTGCTCCTGCGGAAGAACTCAAGCCAGCAGTCGGTGATGATGATATGCAATTTAACCCTGAGGCAGATGATGAGCCCGCCGATAATGATACGAGTAGGGCTGACGTGAATGGTAGAGGAGGAATGATTGATAAAAAGTCTAATCGCGGTGAAGAGGTCTCTGTTCCACCTGAAGGCAACCAAGTCATGATACGCACGATTCCTCCTGATATTGGTCGTATGAAATTGGAAGAGGTATGCTTTCACTCCCAGCGTCGGAGGCACCTTTTGAATGTTTGGTGTTAGGCTTGTGGAAAGATTTCGGGCTTTATGTACCTTGCACTAGGTGATCCTCTACAAAAGCGGAACTATTACCGTGCTGGTTGGTTGAGATTCAGGGATGACGCGGACATGACTGGTGTCTTGACCGAGCTATCGGAGAGAAAAGTTCGTTTAGTCTTCTTTCCCTCCCGTGTTCTTGATTTTTAAATATTTGGCCATCAGATTGAGGGCTTCAAGCTTCATGTCACACACAATCAACGCCCTTTCGTGAACCGTGTTCGATATACCCCTGAGGTTGCTAGTAAACCCGACAGAATATGGAAGGACCTTGAGACCATCAAAACCCTTGCTGCCGTTCTCGAGGAACAGGCTGCTGAACTTCGAAGGTTCAAACCCTCTCAGGCGCCTACCAAGCCCGTTGGTGAGCAAGGTGTGAAACAAGAAGATTCTTTAATGGCGCCGCCTGAGATTGAGGAAGAAGAGCCGGAGCCCAGGGAGAACGGGAGCGAAGCGGTCGAAGCGAGAGTTTTGAAAATAATGGCTGATATGTGTGACCTCGGTTTGGTTGATGTGAATGACGAGAAAGTATACGAGGAGAAGAAGGTCGTATTCGTGCGCTTTCGTGTGATATCGTTCTAGTTGTACTGATAGTTGTTGGTTTTCCAGGTGGTAATCTCGTTGGACCTGTACATCGCCTATTTGCGTGCTGCATATCACACATGCTACTACTGCTCCGTTGTAACTGATCATCTCGAAGAATTACAACGCAAGTGTTTGAAGCATGCGAGAAAGCCGCTGTCGAAGGCGATGATTGAGGAGATGAAGGGTGCTGAACGTGAGGGTGCAGATAAGGTGAAAAAAGAAGAGCAGAATACCAGAGTGAAAATGGATGAGGACTCCAAGGTGAAAGCAGAGGAGGACGTGAAGGTGAAAAAAGATGATGACAATATGGAAGATGTTGATGGTGTTGTTGAAAAAGAAAAGGATAAGGATAAAGGGAAAGAAAAAGAGAGAGATGGAAGGAAAGAGAAACAAGGTGACTGGAAGCGAAATGGTGATTATCAGGCTTCCACTGCACTCTTCCGCGCTCGACTGACCCAATGCTATCTAGATGATCGATGGCTGGAGTGGCTTGACTCGAAGCTAGCCTTGTTGATAAATCGTGATGGCGTTGATCCACGTAATTATTATGGTAAACTCTACGACGAGTGAGTGAAAGGCCCCGTCTATAGAAACTGATTGGCTTATCAGAGATTCGTAAAGGGAGTTAACGAAAGTGGTAGAGCCATTCATCAAGCAAGAAGATGAAGGACGGTTTAGATGCAAGACATGCTCGAAGCTTTTCAAAGCGACGTCTTTTGTCGAGAAACATATCGCCAATAAACACGCAGAGCTTGTAAAACCTCTCGACGATGTAGAAGTTTCTTTTAACACTATTCTTATACGTTGCTGAACGTCGGATTCATAGATCCCGTACTTTAATAATTTTGCTCTTGACCCACACCATATACAGCCCTTCACTCATCCGCCCCCATTGGTTGGCAACGCAAGTCAAGCCCCCCCACCCCAAGCATATGGCATTCAGGCGCCGGCATTCCAAGGAGACTATGCCAGAGGACCACCGCCGTACTATGGAGGCAGCAGCGGATACCCTCCAGCCGGGTATCCTCCGTTCTATCACGGTAACTATTGGGATCAGCACGCATTCAACGGTGCACCTCCGGGACCTTATGGCCCACCTCCCCCTGGCGGTGGCTACCTTCCCCCTCCTATACCTACCAGACGGGATGAGTCGATGACGGCGAGGAGATTGAGCGATCGGATCAGCGGATTCGCGCCTGGTATGGATGGAGGATCTTCGTCGTTATCGTCATTACCTACTGCTGCGGGCGCGGGTTTACCGCCGAAGCCAAGCGCTGCTGCGCTCGACTCTGCTTTGGTGAGTGGTGGGAATGAGAGGGCTAGCGGTGGTGTCAAACGTGGAAGAAACGGGAGCAGCGCGCAGGGTGGTGGACCGCCCCCACCTCCACCACCAGATGCGAAAGAAGATCCTAGGGCGGCTGCTGGAAGGAGAGTCAGTTATCATGATATGGATCTGGTTGCTGAGGTGAAGGCGCTCCTTTTCCCTTTGATTTTCGTTTTGCTTATACATGGCATCTCAGGGCGATGTCGAGCTGAATTATTAACTCAAAATGGTCGACCTTTTTTTTTTTTTTAATATTTTCAACTACATATTCCTCGGTGTAAATATATGTCATGAGGCGCATAGATAAATCATAATTACGTCAATGTTTGGTCACGTTTCAAACAAAAGCTATTGGCCCGGAAAGTTGTAATAATTCCAGTGCAAGACAGCCACAAGGCGCAGGCTTTACTGCCTTGACTGTCTTCTTCATCTTCAAAAACAGTCCTCGACGACAAGGTAAACGATCATTGCCAACTAAAAGGCTCAATCCTTACCTTTTTTTCGCAGTACACGAGGTTCTGGCCAATCATTAGACATGAGTACCCCGAATCTCCCTGCCGTTCGTCTCCCGGCTGCTAATGGAGAGCGCGTCACTGCCGATGGTCTCAGCTTGGAGCTACCTTCATCCAATAAATTCAGTGTCTCGTGGCCCACAGATGATAGGCGAACAACCACTCCTCCCATACCGGAAAGAACGAATCACAGTTTCATGGAGCCCGATTCAGGAAGCTCAGATGGGGATTCAGGAAACGAACATAGAGAATCTAGCGAAGAACCCAAAGATTTTATCATGAATTTTACGAAACCACTTCGGCCAAGATACACCCAAACTCTGCAATCTCCTAAGCTGCCACAACTTTCTAGAGCGTTGTCCATGCCCGTTCCTTCTCAACTCGGTTATCTCAGACATCCACACAAATCAAATGTCTCGTCGCCTCATAGCGAAACTATTTCTGAGCACCCCCCAACCCCTCCAGATTCATCCCGGTTAAAGGAGCTCTCCGTCGAGCTTGCCGATTCCGTTCAAATGATGATTCAAACCATGCTTCAAATATCTCCTCCTCAGCTCCTCGATCCCGCGAAAGAGCAATTCTCCGCTTGCTCCTTGTCCGTTCCCACCTCTTCAATGTCCGCGATGTTAACGTCTATGAAGAATCTCAATTACATATCCGCTAATATGGCTGATCTATGCACAAATTTTCCTCAGTTGCAAAACGACATCAACGAGGATATGGGCGGTGTGTCCAGGGTGGGAACACCGGGGGTCGTCACGGATTTCGATATTGGGGAAATGCTGCAGAGCGTTGGTGATTCTCTCAGCGGCGCAGCTGCTCACGCAGGCGTGGACTTGGTGTTGTATCATGAAGATGATATTGGAATGAGGCATGTGTGTGTAAAGGGAGACGAGAGTGGAATATCTTATGCGCTGTCGCACGTACGTCTCCGCACCCATAAGTACCACGTTGTTCAAAACTATTTCTTTTGTTTTTCCAGGTGATACGACAGGTTTTGGCAACAACTAAACCTGGAGATTCCATAGAGCTAGGCTTACTTGTTGGAACGTTAGAACAGAAGACCGTTGCTACGCAGTCACCTCCAGACAATGACCACCCATCTGCAGATGCCGACGAAACGCTCTCCTGTACAATCAGAATATCTCATAAATATAATACAACAGCGCCCGTGGTCCCCACTGCAACCGACGGCGATACCCCTATTCAAACTAGACCACTGCCTTCCTTTTCAACTTTGCTCTTGCGACACCTTTTGAGTCAGGTTGGGGCAACACTTGTTTCCGACTTACCCCCTCCCAAGTCGTTCCCAGATGGAAGGACATGCAATTTTACGCTATCCCTCGACCCCGGATCACTATCCGTCCTAAACACCCCTATGGTCAATGCTGACGGGGAACTCTCAGCAGCAGAGCCATCAGTAGATCAGCTTACTCTATTTGCAGAAGGGCTCAAGGGAAAGCGGGTGACCTTATATGCAAACGCAAAAGGTTCCTTTGCCCAGCATCTCACGAGCTATCTTACAGCTTGGGGTATGGACGTCACACACGTTTCCCCTGACGGGGAAGTAGACGGTCTTCCTGATATTCCCTCATCTTCGACGGACCACATCGGTGATCCACCCGGCAGTCCTTCGTCGCCTTTCTCCACCCCGAAAGCTACTGAGAGCTTGGCGTCGTCAGGGACGCCTTTCAAGAATAACCCTTCGTTTGTCTTTATCGACGATGACGTTGAAGTACTCAAAGACCGATTGCAAGTCCTGCGCGCAGAAAAGCCCTACCAGCTTTCACTCCGACAACGCCCCCCTCTCGCTCCTCATCACAGGCCCCGGTCTACTCAGCAAGCTGCTCGTATGACGGCTGGCGGACTGTCTGGGCACCCCGCCATTGTTGTTCATTTCACATCTATCTCGAACTACAAAATGATAAAGGATGTAATTCACTCCGTAATAACTTCCCATGCGGGATCAGCAACTCCCTTGCCTGAAGTAATGATCATCCCCAAACCTGCTGGACCACGACGGTTTTTGACAGCATTATACACGGCAGTCACGAAACCGGTCGTCGATCCTTTCTTCAGCCCTATCGCTACCTCACCCTCTAGCCCCAACATTTATCCGCATGGGTCATTCTACCATAGCTACCACGTTCCTGTCCCTAGCAGCCCTAAATTATCGTCAAGACCATACCGGCCGGGCGGTTCGAGAAGTAATTCCGATCGTTCAACAAAGTCTGCAAAGGATTTTACAGAGTTCGTGAGCCCACTACAACAACACCCACCTCCAACCTCTCCTCTAGCCATACCCGACAATGTAGAATACTTCTCGGAAGCAGCGGCCAAGCTTGGTGCTTCTCCCTCGTCAGGACTTGTGATTCAAAGCCCCGACGGGCAGCCCGCAGGAATTTTCTTCCATCCGCGGGGCAAAACAACCCGTATGCCCTCTGCTCAGACGATGGAACGCGATAAAGGGCAGTTTAACGTTCTAGAACAGAAACGCAGAAACTCCCGCCTATCTATCAGCAATGAGCCTATTATCCCGAAATCGTTATACTCGTTGCACCCCGCTACGGCTGCGGGCACCAATGCTACGACCGCTTCTTCTAAGGCGACACCATTAATAAAGTCACCCACGGAGGCTGTCGGACCGTCAGGTGCTACAGCTATTACATCCGGCAGCGCTAAGACAGCAACAAGCGCCGCGGTCAAACCAGGAGATCCGGTTGCTACTCCCTTATCTTCGTCTCCTCCTCAACATCGTCGGTCCGTTCCCTTCGAGACACCACGAAACCCAAAACCTTCCCCAGGATCTCCCCGACATGAACACCCTTCCTCCTCTTCTCCTCCGGCTCCAGCCGCGGCAATACTTTCACGTAGAACTACTCCCCGTCGGACGACTCAGGAACCGCACTCGGAAAGCGCCCCTCCACCACCTACGACGGCCTTGGCTGCCGCCTCTAGAAAGGCGAAAGCCGGAGCGGATGGCAATATTGTTCCCCCGATCAGCGTGTTGATCGTTGACGGTTAGCTTTCGTTTTCTCGCTTTTTCTTGAGACCAAGGAACTGAAACGATTTGCGGTAGACAATCCCATCAACCAGACCATTCTGTCTACCTTCATGAAAAAGAAGAAAATCAAGTATGATCTGGCCAAAAATGGGCAAGAAGCTGTCCAGAAATGGCGGACTGGCGGTTTCCATCTCATACTTGTGAGTATCTACAAAAGCGCGTGACGTAGTAACTGCTTTTATTCACGTTCGCTCTAGATGGACATCCAGATGCCAGTAATGGATGGTATACAGGCCACAAAGGAAATCCGACGCTTAGAACAGGCTAATGCCGTCGCAGGATACCCACCAGGAACACCCTCGTTCGATGAAAACGGCTCATCCGTGCACACTCCATCCGACGTTTCCACAGACCAAAAATCCTCCCCTTACCGCTCATCAGTCATTATCGTCGCGTTGACCGCTTCGTCTCTTCAGAGTGATCGTGTGGCTGCTCTGGCTGCGGGCTGCAATGACTTCTTGACTAAGCCCGTCTCCCTCGTTTGGCTCAACAGCAAGATTATAGAATGGGGATCTATCAAAGCACTGCAGATGTGGGCTGATTTGAGGCCTGAAGCGTTGACGATGTCGACGGAACAGGCTGCTCATGCACGAAATGTTGCTGAACGGTTACACGTACCGACAAAGGGACGTGTACCGACGCCCTCTCCTAGTCGGGAATCAGGAATAGCAGCAGCAGCAGCAGCACTCCAGAAGAATACCAGGCCGTCACCGTTATCACCCGTAAATGGTCCTTATCCCCCAGGAAGTCCCTCCAGTGCTTCCACCACAAACAGTGGCCAACCAGCGCCTTCTCCTCGGAAATCTGATAACCCGCCGCCGACATCGTTCTGGGGACATCTTGGTTTGGATTCCTAGCTTTACTGTTAATTCGTAGCTGATTCCTTTTCCTCACAATAGACGCTTCCGTGGCACCTTCAGCTAAAACCCTAAGCGAGTCAGCGAAAGGTCAGACAATTTTCCAAATGCTTCTTGCCGCTGACTTATACCGCCACAAGATCTCGCACGGGGTGGACGTCGTTCTTTCTCGACGCCACAGGCATCTCTAACAGGCATCGCATCTTCTATACACGCCCAAGCTCCGGAGATAGCCAATAAAACATGCCCCCCAGGTGAAGGTTATGATAAAAAACACGACAACATCCCTTCACGGTCCAACAACGATGACG
>CEMU01569263.1:7382-35588 GCA_900068965.1 Calocybe gambosa
GCAAACAATATTTTGGCTGTGAAGGTTTTTCACAGTTGCCGATCCTTCGGACGAGTCAAAATGAGAATTTGGATGATGCCCGCTAACTGATTTGTGGATTCTCCTACTTTTAAACAAACGACCGATCTGCAATTTTATTGATCAGGAACTCTTTTGCTTGTGTAGCGTGAGATCGATCCGCCGGCCCACGACTGCTAATATGAAAAGACCAAAGAATGCTCCACCAACCACCATAGGTTTTCTCAAATGAGCTGAGAGAGGTACTCTGTAGGACACCTACAACACCCCGTATGAGTGTAAGCCCAGATTTGATAGTCTGGAGATGCACGTACAAATATGCCTTGCGCATGCATAATGGTGAGATCCTTGTACTTGAAGGTTAGCCTTGGACGGCCGATAGAGTCGAGGTAAGTCGTATGAGTAGATATCTCATTAGCAATGGCCGGAAATGGCAGCGCAAATTCGACATCACTATCAAGGAGGCAGCCACGAATACATGACATGTCAATTCAAATGAGAAGGTACGGGGCTGCCAACTCACATTGCGCCTTCTGGTAAGACAATGGATACTTCTGCATCGATCACAGCGGCACCAGATATCGGAGTCATGATAGGAACTTCTACAATGTACCTTCCTGACGATATCTCGTAAGCCGTAGAGTCGGCCAAAGGTGCGTCCCAACCAAGAGTGCAGCTATAGTTCCACCCACCCATGATAGGGTAACGGGGGCGCAACTCGAGGACGCTATACCGGTTAGCGCGCATATTTTTTGGTACAGACGGAGCAGCTCTCAGATGCGATGTAGAAACGTTCCCAACCAGGTCATAATAGTACGTATTACGGATACCTGGAGGCAGATGAAGTGTTAAAGCGGGGAGAGTATGGGCAGGTTGGCGCTTGAAAAAAGCTTGAGACTGATGCTCTAGACGCGAGAAATGACCTTTGAGTCTAGTAGGACAGTGGTTGGTGATTGAATGAGGGATATAGGGGAAAGGGTACAGACATTGGTCCAGCATTATGGAGAACAATATTATCTTCAATATTTAAATTGGCCCCCCAGTGGCTTATTTCGGCGGTCCGTCTCAATGTGGAAATCTCTATTACAGGCTGGTCGTGGTAATAGTGCACTGTGATAGGTTGTTGGTATTGTCGGATGAAATCCTCATTCGCTGACGGGGGGACATTGCTGTAGGGACCGTATGTCACAGTAGTACCCTGTTTGGCTACCGGGGCATCAGATGTAAAGTCCTGAGTGTTCTCAGGCTCAGTATATGAGACTACACGAGGAGTCAGAGCTCTGAGAACAGATTAGCATGATGGTATCCATAACTTTAAGATGCTCACTTAAGCTTAGTACGCTGTACATTAGTATGATACGGGCTCAGAACGAAGAGGTTTGTGTTGTACTTCAGAGCCTGGTCGTCCTTTTGTGATACCCGCTCGGGCCACGGGAATGTAGCATGAGTTTGCAGGCTCTCAACAACAATATTCAATGTCTCGTTTACAGATAATCGTTTCGAAAGCTTGACGTCTATAAGGTGAAAGTTTCTGCAAATGTCGATGAGGCCA
This sequence comes from Calocybe gambosa, assembly GCA_900068965.1. Lineage (NCBI taxonomy): Eukaryota > Fungi > Basidiomycota > Agaricomycetes > Agaricales > Lyophyllaceae > Calocybe > Calocybe gambosa. Next base: position 8,953 of record CEMU01569263.1, read on the forward strand.
AATTCTGGTATGGAATAACATAAACTTACCGGCTTGTATCCAGGGGATGGTGGGTCATGGAGAGCAAATCCTGTTGGCCTTTGACCTTTACATCAATATAACTTGTTCTTTCCTTTTCTTCTAGGCTGAGCGCGATAGTGTAAACTTGCGCGTCGGCGTCAGTAGCTTTGATTGCATAGGTGGTAGTGACGTGGACAACGGAGCCACCAAGCTCCACAGTGCGTACGACGGCAACGTTTTGGAAAGAGTGTCGAGACAACGCCAGAGAAGGAGCCAGCAGGCACAGGTAACATATAAGTGAACGCCAGTGCATGGCGGTGAGATGAGAAACGGTAACGTGTCGTCTACATACTATATTTAGTCAATACCAAATTTGGACAGCGTGGCTCGTGTCTAGTGTATACGTGTATACAGTAATATACCCTACTTACCAGCCCCATGTTGGCGAAGGATTTCGTATAGGCACATCTTCACGCGTAGCAGCTGCCGAAACAATTTTTCGCAGCTTCCTGGCACGGTCCCCATTTTTTTGCTCCTCCAATGTCTTACCCTCCTTTAAAACAACAGTCAATTTCGAAGAAGGGTGTGATCGGATTCCAAAGTGACCACGTCCCCGAGGTTCTATTCTCTTAGGAGGTTTAACGCCTTTCGAAATCCATGCTTCCGCTGCCGGGCTATGAATATCTGCAAAGACTACGAGTGAGACTACGTACCAACAACAAGCTTCGACTCCTTTAGTCTTTTGTATCGAACGGCGTGGTCTCGAGCGGTAGCGAGCATGTTCATAATGCGAGCGCTGGCACGTTTCTCGCTGAACTGCATTTGCAAAATTGCATGGTCTATGGGCTTTCCTGAAATTTGTCGACCTAGCATATTTAATTTGCGATGCGAAATTTTGAAATTAGCCGTGGAATATTTATGCTAGAGTCGAGTATATGAGCGAAAGCGAAATCTGAGCTGATAGCGCAAAGACCCACCGAGTTGGGCCTTGGCTTATATGGCTTGTTGGGTGCGTAAACACCCTCCGATACTGGAGCCACACCCCTTCTGCTTCTCACTGCTCTGGATACTGGTGTTGCTGTAGCCTCAAAAACGCTTTGGTTACCCTCCGCGGCAGCTTGCTTTTTGCCAGCTTCCACTTCATCTCGCGTAGGCTTTTCTCGTTGAGTAGGGGAAAGCTTCTCTCTTACCCAGTCCAGAGGATTTCTAAAGCTAGCACTGCAAAGACCGTTATTGATTGATATAAGCAATTGGGCCAGGCAATACCTACTATCGTCGACTTTCTACAGTACGCGTAAAAGCTCTCGCTGTATAAGATATATATGAAAAAGAATAAAAACACAAAGGAACTGGATGCACGCACCATGTCGCATATAAGATTGCATGTAGAATGAAAGCTGTATAAACGACCCGTCACGCTGTCACGCCTAGTTTACGCGTCTGCATCACCAGATTCACCACGTTCACCAATGTTCGGAACCATACTCAAAGTCTCTCTTTTACTCATAAACGCTATCGCAGTTCTTAGCGAAGACCGTTTTCTTGCAAGACGTATGTTCCCTGTATATCTCACACGACAGCCCCTCAAGTACTCTACATTCCAGTCGGTTGGGTGTCCGGACAACAGGCGACTAGCACAAGTTATAACCAACCGTATGATCAAAATGGTTACGGTGCTGTTCAGCCAGATGTTGGAATCAAAGCACGGTTGATAGATCTGACTAGTGCTGTTCGTACGCTCATGCGAAGTGCGTGGTCTTTTGCATCCTTTCCTGCTGGGTTGACACGGCATTATTTTCGTAGTACCACTAATCGGCATAAATATCCTCGTAATTATATATGAACTCCTATTGGGTTGAACGACACGCCGTCCGTTCCTACATATATCCTATTTATTTGCCACAACACATTCGCCTACGGCGAATTAATCTTGATTGAGTTTGTCATACTCCTCGATGATTTGGTTGACGAAATCATTTACAGAATACCCATTCTAATATGTAGTGAGCTCGTGCGGAAAGGAACAAACGGCGTTGTAGTGACTCACGTCGCATCTTTTCCATGTGCCATCATGAACACATACCTCTTTTCTATTGATCAAAATTGTGCAACTTGATCTGTCGGATGTATGAGAGACGCATACACCAGCTTGTATTGAATTATGACGGACTTCACACCTAAATCATGTGCTAAGGTGACACTCTCTTTGAGCAAAGCCACACCTTCCGACGACTTCCCGCTTGCGTCCAGGCCCGCACATTGTCCTGCCTTGCTGTCTTCCCAGTCAAATCCGACCGTTTTTGCGCACTTGAGAGCAAGGTCTGGAAGCCCGATTTCCTCCCGTCCCTCATAGTTTTGGCACTGTATGAACTCCCACCATGTGGATGGCTCATGCTTCGCGACACAAAGTTGCTGAACATTTCCAGCACATTCTTGTTCACCGTGCAAACAGGTAACACCGAAAGCTTCCTCCGAACTGTTGAGTCTAGAAAGGATTCGGTCGAATTAACATGGCTCGATCCTAAGAAGCAAGTGAAACACACTTGGCTATGTAGACCAGGGATGGATCCGTTATATTTACAGTCTTCTTCCACACTTCGTCAAACAAGCTTTCACAGATGAGAGCGTCAGGGCACCGACTCATTACGCCAAGTTGTACAGGAACTTTGACGTTGCCAAAAGCTGGCCATTGGCTTGTTGATTCCTGTCTCATAAGTGGAAGACGAAAGCCATTAACAGCCGTCGATATTAAAGACGATGTGTGCAAGTACAATCGCATATATATGGGTAGATAAAAGATAAAGGAGCAAGTTGCCCAGTAATGAAGGCGTCATGAGTCACGTGAGTCCGACGATGGAACCTATCGAGTAGAACTATTGTCCCAGATCTCATGAGCTTCGGGTTCCGTAGGAGGTGGTACAAAAAACTGGCATCGCGCCCTGAACGCTGCGGGGAAACGTCAAGGACGGAAAACAAGAAAAACAAGAGCATTACTTACCTTCAATCACCCTTCGCCTGATGATAGACTCTACCTTCAACTCGTTATGAACCTGCGTGCGCTGTAAATTTTTGAGTCAGAGACAGACAAATCGCACCACTCAAAAACTCACCTTAACCTGCTCAGCGTATATTTCCCCTTGTGCTTTTCGTTTGGCTGCTGCACTCTGATCCTCACCTTCTAGCACCTTCCTTTTCTCTCCAAGAGATTGATCCATTACACGAACACAATAGTCCACCAATTGCGTACGGCGTTTCCAATTTTCTAGGAAGACTATCAATCGACGCCAACTCAACATCAAGGAGTGACGGACCACTCACCAGTTAGCTCCCTCCAGATGCTCAGACAAGCGCGGTTTTGCACGGTATCTGTCGAATCATGTATGCGATCACTATCCCGTATAGCTGCATTGGCTCGATTGAGCCTCATCGTGATAGTATCATCTAGACGCCGATACTCTCTGAGAACTTCTTTGATGTTGTAAGCACTTGTGCAATGTGTGAGGGGGCGCGAGGACCTAATACCTTTAAATATTGAAAGGTCGTGACACGTTGAAGGAGCAATGTGCACTAGTTGTTGTGCCTGAGGTGTCTGGATCGCACGACTCCCCAACTGAGTCTTCGTCGGCATCAAGGTGAAGGTGAACGTCCACACAGATAGTGTGTCTAAATCGGGAAATTACAGTATGGTGACAACTGCCTTTATAAATTACGTTCAACAAACAGATACAGTTTTTAATGTAGTAATCACCCATACATTTACCTCAACGAGGGAAAATTCAAAGGGATCCTTTTGGGTATGGTGAGAGAACTCAACAAGTCCTACTCGCATAGCGGCTCCGTCCATTTACTGTAAACTACAAAGATGATACTACACATTGGCTGATATTAGTTGATGCTCGCTCTGTCACAATTTAAAGTTCACAAGTTTCAGTCGTCCACCATGGCACGACCCAACTCCAACAGTCACTCGCAAAACATAAAAGCACCAGGACAGACAGTCTTTTATTCCGGGTGCCTAGTCATTATATATGCGTCGAAGGAAGTGTTCTCAGAAGGGGCGGCGAAGAAAGGAGTTTACAAGCCTTGGTGTTATTACATTCATACAAAGAATATAGTCATTGCAGGACACATGAATGAGTAGCTTGTCAGAGACGTAAAAAACAGGTCCTGTTGGGCATTGCAGGATTTCGGAGCATCCTAGCTTGTTGCCGAAAGTGTGGCATACATGTAGACGCACAGGTGGGCATCTGAACAATGAAATGACTTGCTAAACCGATACTACAAAATACAGGTGATACAAAGCGTCAGTCGACCTCTGGCAGAAGCGGACCAGTGGAGGGTAATTAATCTTCGGGTTAGGGCCGATAATCAAGCCAGTGAATCAAAAGGATCAAAAGTGTGGACTTGGGGAGAGCGCATATTCCGCGCTGTAAAATTTCCAGCGCTCCAGTCTTCTTCTTCTGCGACAGTCTTCATTGTGATGTCGCTGGCTAGCTCCTCGCAAGCAAACGTGAGCGTTCCAGCAGGGAGAGAGCGCGTCGGCAGCATTGGTCTTCGAGGCTTTCTGAGAGCCTTCATCGGGCGGTTGTAGATTTTTGCGTCGGGTCCCATAATAATAGTGATTGCATCTTCGTCGTTATTGAGATCGGCTGATCCTCTGTCAACGAGGCTATCCTCGTCAAGGGCTCCGTCTGAATCGTAAGACTGATCCTCCTGTGACCTGGGTCTTTTTCTTGAGGACTTGGAGGGCATGGTGTCTTTAAAAGAGGACCGGTAGACCTGGCTCAATGTATCGCGGGCAGAGCAGAATATAGCGCCAGTAGAGTTTGCTTTCTGAAAAGAGGGTGGCGATGATATGTAACCTTCTAGCACGTCTGGCATAGTATGAAAGTTGTATCAGTTGACTCCATCGGAGTCAAACGCGCCAGTTAAGGTGGCATTAGGACTTACTCTTCCTGACACGCGATCCAACGGAGCGGAGACGGGAGGCGACATCATCAGGTGTGCTATTAGCGATAAATATAAAGCCTGAGAAATCTGTGAAAGGAATGCTTGCCTTTGAGGAGTAAAGTTAGAAGCTATGAGGGTTTGACGCGTCTCATCGGTCAATACTCGCTTGGACGAGGTGGTCGTCATGGATGGTGAGCATCGTGTGAGAAAAGATAATTATTATCGTAACAACGGCAAGTTCCGAGGTACTGCTGTTCCGTGCTCGGCATATTCATCGCCAGGCGGTGATCGCTTCATGTTAAATACACGATACGCAGTCCACCACCAAGTTGCCCATTCTTCACTCAGCCACCAAGCCTGTGGCAGGCGGGCCCGCCTCAATCTTCCTGAATGGCCAGGCAGTCGTTCCTTCTCCTTCATTTGACGACTTGGTCACTCTTTTGCACACTACGCGCACTCTCGCAGTCAACAATATCAACCGACACGCCGGTCCCACCCCTTCAATGGATTAATCTATCAGCTCTGCTTCAAGGAGCCTCACGCCCACCACCCTTGAAAAACGCTGCGATTGGTTACGATGAAACCTCGTATGTCTCTGCTCGCCTTACAATCGTTTTCACATTTCTGACGACATCAAGTCGGTCCATGATTATCTTTGGCGGGGAATCAGAAAGCGGCCTCGTTCAGTCTCAAACGTTCCTGTACGTCTCATTACACAGTCTGTACAATATCGTTAACGCATAGATAAGACTTAATCTTGATACGTTGACGTGGTCGGTCCCAAACCCACCCCCTAATCTCCAGCAAAGTCCAGCCGCAAGAACTAACACTGTTGCTGGCGTTGACTCTGCGGCTAGCAAGTTGGTCTCTACCCAGTCCTTCTAGGCAATATACTTATTTTGAATCATCAGTCGACAAGGTTTTGTTGTAATTGGTGGTAAGGGATCCAGTGGCAAAGCTCTTTCCGATATTTGGGTAATTCACGTTATACCTCTTTATATTGTTATCTGACATTTGCTACAGGAATTCGATTTTAACAACCAGTTCTGGTCTGAGGTCAATGTGGTTCCTGGCGGTCCTTTCCCTCGATGGGGCGCTTCTGGCGGAATCGATATTTTTACCCCTCCTATCCAAGATCCTGTAGTACCAGGGCCTAACAATACCTTTTACCTCGTTGGCGGATATGATGGGACGCACCTAGCCTCTTTCTCTGATGTTTGGAGACTCAATATTTCAGGAACTCTGTCATCCAATCTACCTAGTGACACTAAAGGAAGCTGGGACCAGATAACCATAGGTCATCTCCCATCAAAATTCAACCAATCTGGGCTGGTTATTAATCATCAAGTAATACTCACTGGTGGTTGTCACTCTTTGACGGCCGATAGTGCTTGTGTGGAGCAAGATTCCTACATCGTTGATGCCCAGCAACGATCCGAGGCGACTTTCAGGGGGTGTCCTGCCCCTAGAAAAAACCCAGTATTTGTTCGAAATGCGAGTAGGTTTACCTCGATTTTTGGAACCCAAGTTCATATGCTTCTCGGAACTTTTGACAAAACAAAATGGGACGATGACAATGGCTTAGAAACCGGTGAAATTGTGGGTTCCTTCTTGTTTTCTGTTTTCATTACTCGCGCCCATCTACTTCATCATAGGCTATTCTTGATATACAAACCGGAACTTGGACTAGGATCCGCCCTTCTGGTGATCCAGGGACCTCTGGAACGTCAAAGTTTCCTTCACCTCGGGAAGGATCTTCAGCATTTTCCTATCCTCAGGCGTTAGTCGGACAATCTCGTAATCAGTCGTCGGATACGATTGTGGGTATTCGGTTGCGCGCTCAGAGAGGCATGACTAATAATCATCTTCAAGGTGTTTGGTGGGCAAGACTCTTCTGGGAATCTTTTATCTGAGGTCTGGCTTTTGCGAGCGTATAATGGAATAGTGACGTCTTCTCAAACTACCTGGTCTGGTTTCGGAGATGGTCGCCTGCAGTCTGGTATCAACGCAAATGGCGCCGGAGTCCGCGTAACATTTATGACCAAGTGCGCTTCGAAAATTTCGACTCCCAACTCAACTGGATCCGCACCTCGACCTTCTCCAACCAAGTCGACTACACCACACTTTCCCCAAGATCCTCAAGTTACTAAACAATTTCAATCGTCCACTGCTCATAAAATTTTGACTCCTGTGTCTTTTGCTATTTTTCAAGCAGCTTTCCTCTTACTTCGCTTGGGTCACCCTTTCTACCAGACTGAAACTTCCCGACCTCTGTCCGCATTTGGATCCGCTATACTTGGCTTCCTTAGTTTCGGTTTGGCCCTTGCAGGATTAGTCACCTCATTCACGTCCTTAACAGTTCAAAATGCGATCGTCACCCCAGCTGTCCACTTACAGACGGGACACGGTATCGCCGGTCTAGTTCTTTTCGTCTTGCTTTACATATCAGCTCCTGCACTTCTTGGCATCCATACATGCTTCGTCTTCCGTCGTACTCCAGTTCAAGACTTTGAGAGTGAGAAGACAGACATAGGCAGGGTTGCATCGCCTGAGGCGGCTGAGACATACGATTGGCCCTCGTCGAGAAGCATGCCCAATAGCCTCCAGAACGCGCCCTCTTCTCCTTCCTCACCTCGTTACAGGGCGAATTCATGGGGCCCCTCCGGTGCAATACGCCAGAGTCGTGAAGGCAGATTGTCCAGTGATAGCGAGTCCATCCGTTCACCTAGTCCCAAAAGGACTTTTGAGGTGGTCAATCGACCCTCAAGATTACGCAAGCAGAGTGATAGCTGGCTTGCCGTTCCATACTCAGAGCGTTCGTCGGAAAGGCTTCGAGATATTGATTGGTTACAGCGGCGCAGAAGTCTGAATGCCGTAGTGAGTGGGATATCATCTGCCTTGTTCCTTGCTACCACTCACACAACATCGCATTAGGGAGAACTTGACTTTGCTTTGACACAAGTTCGAAGGGAGCAGATGTCATCGACACCAGCTACAGCCGATGGATTGGTAGCGACCCAGACGCCGGCGACTTCTCAACGTCGCCACCCCTTCCCACCCATACTTGAGGCAGTTCAGCATCTCGCTATACAGGGACTATTTTTGGCTACGTCTATCTTTACAATAACTGCTCTATGGCTGCGGGCGCCGAAGGCTGCCTTCGCGGTCTTTCTGGCATGGACCGTCCTGTTTTACATTATTATGGCTGCTTTTGCTTGGAATTTCCAACCAACTCGATCCGTACTAGTTTCGATACGTAGTCGTTTGGGTTCGTCAGTGCCATCTACTTCACCTGATATTGTTCGTCCGACGTCGATCGCGGAGACATCTCCAGGCCCATACGTCCATCATCAGCCTCCAGTCCGACTGGCTGCTCCTGGTTCTGATGACATTTCTTTATTCCACACAGCCCGAAGAAGTATTGAGACGGATGGCCAAGAGGATGACATTGATGATGACACAAGGCAAAGGATGATTGAAAACGAGATGGCACGTCGTGATGTATCCATCGTCACAGTACCCAAACGCAAGCTGTGGATTGCCAATCCTTGACTGTATTTACGAGTATAAATCTATACCAATTAATGCTCTTTTGTTTGTGTAGTATCGTTCGCTATTAGCTAAAACAGCCCGATAAATTAAAATGCAATCACAGTAAAAAGTCCCTGGTATGTTAGGAAAGACAATGTGCAGCAGCTTCCAGCATGCGGATTTCATGGCTCTCCTTCCACTGTGACACCACGTCTCCAATTGTCGACCCGATTATACTTAGCTTGATCATGAACAGGGGGAGGTGAAGGAACCGGGATGGGTACTTGTGACATGATGGGCATCAGGGCAGGATTAAAGAATGGCGAGCCAATCATAGAAGAGGGAGAGAAGTACATGCTATTTTGCATTTGTGCCTGCATCATATACTGTTGCTGCTGTCGAGCCATCATATTAAATTGCGACCGGCGTTGTTGCTCAGAGTTTAGTGCTAGGGGCCTATCGTCGTCATCGTCTCCATCCCGGCTACGAGTGTGTAGTGACGGAGCAAGTCTGGAGGCACGGAGACCAAGTGGCTCGTTATCCTCATCTTCATTGCCTTTGATGCGAGGTAGCAAAGAATCGAGATTAGTGTTTGAGCGGCTAGATTGTTTGTTTCGAAGGAGGTTTGATAATGGTCTTTCGTCGTCAGATTCAGGAGGTGGTAATGCATGTTTTTGGGCGACGCGACTGATAGCGACCGATAACGGTACATCTTCCTCACTATCGCTAGAATGCCCATCCTTATTGTGACGGTGTTTGACAGGGTACCTAGGCCCAGTGCCGGTCGTACGAACGGGTGCGTCTTCGTCAGAAGAGACAGCATGCCAACTGGGGTCGGGAGGCTGGTTGTTTTGATGAGAAGTTCCTGCAGCTACACTTTCATCACTTTCTGAATCATCATCCGTTACCCGGGGTGGAGGCCTACGACCGGCTCGAGGAATATCTGGCAGTAAAGGAGGCTCAACCGACACTCGAGGCTCGGTGATTGCTCCTGACACGAAACTTTTTGGCTCGGGGTCTGAAGCCACCTTAGATTTACCTTTGGATTTGCGTTTCTTCTTCCTTTTCTTTGCATCCTCTGCTTCTTCTCTTAATCTGCGCTCCTCTTCTTCTCGCTTTTCTTGAGCCTCGATCTCTTTAAGCTTGGACATCTCTCTCTCCCAAAGTGTATCGACTCCGAACACTGAACGCCCGTGAGGTATTCGAGAACCGGACGTTTTCCCCACGCCGACCTTGTCGTCTTCGTCAAAGTTAAGTAGCGGCCGGACATTGGCTGAGCTACGGCGGCCTAGTGCTTGCTGAGATCCTTGAGATCCAAATGAGCTCATGCGCTGATAATCTGGCCGCGACTGGAAGGCAGCAGAATCGATAAAAGTGCTGCCTTGCTGATTTGATGTCCGAGCCATCATAGAAGGTCGCTCATCTCCATAAAAAACGCTTCATAGAGTTTTAGCTTGCACATGTTACACAAAAGAAAGGTCATACCGTTGTTTACTCCGCATTTGAGCTTTGCGTTCTTCCAAGTCGTCTATCAGACTTTTACCAAATAGCTTACCAGCCGGGCGAGACATTCTTGCTGGCTCCTCCGCACCGGCGGCAGAAACTACTGGTAGATCGTCCATCTCCGTATCAATGTGGGCTTGTTCGCCGTCTACAGTTGCTCTTGGTAGACCGTCATCCATGTATGTGGCGTGCTGGTCCGCGGTCCACAGAGTATTGCGAAACGTCTTCTGAGAGAGTGATAAATCTGCGTTCGGGTTTGGAGTGAGAGAAGTTGAGGTAAGAGGTGCTTCCAGTGCGGAAAAAGCCGCAGAGAGTCTACGTGATGAGCGGGCCCCAGGAGGTAGGGGTGGGCCGTCAGTCGTGAGGTGAAATCCTTCCCGGATCAGTTCTTTGGAAGGCGGTGCCAAAGGGGCGCTCAGTTGTAAGGGGCTAGGCATGATGAGGACTTTGGGTCGTAGCAAGTCCATTGTGGTAGAATACCGACGTTCATGGCTATCGGGAGCTTGAGATATGTGAAGGGAAGCATCGTCGTTCTCTAAAAGAACACGAGATCCAAGGGAGGCATTGGAAATACTTCGCGCATGGGCAACAGCCTTTGGGTCAAAACGGGATGCGCGGGACGGAGGACGAAGAGCAAATGGATTGTCTTCTGACAATAGTAGTGTAGCCATGGTTGCATTAGACAAGACACGCTTTCTATCTGAGTTCTGCTCAACATCTCCTGTGAAGACGTTCAGGTCCATACTGACTGTAGATTGCGACCTCCGATGCAAAGTGTCTTCATTTATGTTTGGAGATACGGAACGAACAGACGTTGCCGATGTAGGAAAAGGGACAGAGTGAGGTGGAATTGAAGACATTGCTGGAGTCGGGAAAGTGGTGTACGATGAGGCGCGGCGTCTTTGTACGATCTCTGGTTGATCCATGCCAAAAGTATCTAACGGTGAGCTAATGGACCTTCTTCTGCTGTCGTCCATTAATGGTGGCCGCTTCATCCTTATCTCATCCCCGAAATACTCCAAGTTCCCGCCAACACTCATTGATCTTGATGCTCCCAGTGCGCGTTTTGGGCTAGTCTTTGGGGTATCATGGTTGGTAAGGGGATGATGAGAAGTTACTTGAGAGACGGGATGAGAGGGAGGTAGATCATTGGATTTTGCTTTCCCCTTCCCGTTTTTTGAGGATTTATCCTTTGGAATAAATGCGTCAAGCCCCCAAGAGGCCAAATCAACCTCCAAATCCTCTTCGTTATTGTCATTAACATCTTCGGGTTCATCTGGACCGAAAGGATTTTGTAAGGTACTGATGGACGCTCTGGACTGTCGATTATCTAGTGCTGAGTTGGATCGAACGGATTTTGCTGTGGTGGCAGCATCGAGCGGGAGGTTGGAATGCTCGTTCTTACGGGAAATCCAAGGTTTATTCCCAGCATTCTGCCGAAGAGGGAGGAACACTGCGCTCTCGTATGCGAAACGGTTGGGTGCGTCAGGATTGTTTGGTTCGTTGTCGTACTCTGAAGGTAGTCAGGATATAGCTTTAATGGACGACATAAGATACTTTACCAAGCAAGGCCGCCGCGAGCTGTACTCGAGAGAAGGCTGCCATCGTTGTAAAAGAGCGAGCAGGACGGAGTGTACAACACAATCGGTCAATTATTTAAGTAGACGGGTTATGCCTATTTGACCACGTGGATGGGTGACAATGAATAATGATATTTGTAGCAACTTAATACTACCATCTACTCCCCTCACAGCTCATCGTGTTGTACAACAGGATTATCATCATCATCAATCTCCTCCATCTCAATTGATACCTTTTTCAATCCAGAATCAGAGTTAAAAAAGAAACTAGAAGAAATAGAAACGACTGACGTCTTTCTTCATGTGTTCAGGAATAATTACTTTTGCTTTCCCGTCATCATTTTCGTCCAGTGGTGGGAACTCGGGTTCCTCCTCCAGCGATAGCTCAGGGTCCACGGGAGGTGCAGGCCTGACGCTTTCGTCAGTCGGCGCTGTCTCTGACACACCAAGAGACCGCCTCAAAACCCTATCCACATGATTGAAAAACCTAAGGCGGGATCAGTCAGTAACTTGATGGAATGAACAACTCCTACCGGTTGCTGTCAGGTACCTCAAATCCTGACCGTACCAAAGCTCCATCAATGAGTATCGTTGTAACCTCTCTGAGTTCTTCCTCTGTGTCTGGATCCTTTTCGTCCTCACCAAGGTCTTCAATGCGGCGAAGCAGTCCTTCAATCAGAGGTGAGCGTGGATTGATTTCTAGAACTTTTGCTTTCATAGCGAATTCATGGAGGATTCCCCCTCTGTTGCCTTTAGCGTTGGATGCAGCTGACCAAGCAAGTTAAATACAGCTATGCAAGGGGAGTAGGAAACTAACCCATCATTTTTTGGACATTTGCGGTGTAGCCGCCTGCCTCTGCAACGATGGCACAAGGGCTTTTAACCAGACGGTTTGAGATGAGAACTGGATATCAAACTAAGCTCCAGCTCTGTAAACAGCACAAGGTTGAACCAACCATCACGAACAACATCTTTAGCCTCGGTCTTAAGCCAGTCCAAGAGTGGTTTAAATTTTTCCTCCATGCGCTTCTGCTCTTCTTTTTCGTCCTCAGGATCTTGGTCTGATATAGATGAACATTTTGGTCGTAAAACTGGATAATACAACTCGCCTTCATCGCCAAACTTGAGGCCAGCCTTGGCAACATCTTGGAACGGAACGTTTCTTCAGAAAAAGATAGTATGCTAGTGCCAAGTAGAATGAGGATGAATGATCAAACTCACTTCCATTGTCGAATGTTTCCAAATAGGATTTCGTCAAGAGGCTCGGTGAGTAAAAGGACCTCATACCCCCGTGCATGTAACTTCTCCACGAAGACGCTCTGCGCCAGATCCTCAGGTTTCTTGCCCATTTCAGCTAGATAAAATATCTACAGAATGTTGAAGCCCTAACCAAGCTTTCCTGAAATTTGCTAATCACCTGTTTCTGGCCTTTTTTCTTGTTTTCAAGATACTAATATCGCACCGTTAGCACCATTCGCTGATTGACGACTCATCTTAATACGAACCTGATCAAAGGTTGTCTCGTTTCTCTGTGTTGTTGAAAATCGGGCTAAAGAAGCAAGCTTATCACGGTTCTTTAGGTCCTCGACTGCGCCAAGCTTGAATACCGAGCCATATACACCCTCCACCTCCCTGAATTTCTCGAGGTCGTCCTCAAAGATTTTCGTAAACACTTGTATCAGGCGTTTCAAAACAATACCCTTTAGCTGCCTAAGGAAACGATTGGATTGGAGGGTCTCCCGAGAAACGTTCAGTGGTAGGTCGTCAGCTATGCAGAGGATGAGACTCTGATAACAAATCCCACTTGGCACTCACCGTCAACGACTACCTTCACCCAACTAGCCCATTTGGGCAAGCCATTCTCACCAAGTTCTGAAGTAATAAATGTACGCTTGACCATTAATTTGATGTCATTGGATTTAAACGACAAGGGCTGTTGCCAGTATTCTTCCGGGCTGCAAAGATGTAATCAGTCATTGTAACACCCAACGACTCCGATCGTACATTTTGCCTGGAAGATATAAAATGGCCTTGAAGGACGTGCCCGAACTAGAATCACCAGAAAAATGATGCCAGTACAACGGTTTCTCGAAGGTCTTGAAGAAGGCGTTGTAAAATGAAACATACTCCTCTATTTTGTACGATGTTAGTGAGGGCCATACATGATGCACAAGGTCTCCTACCATCAGTCACATTTTTGGGGTCGCTGAATCCTGTGTTGAGCTAGGCTGTACGCAACGCTATGCCATGGATACACATACCGTGTCCATAAAGGAGGCTGAGCATTGAGTTGAAGCCATTCATCAACAACGACRGATTTCAATTTCGGTRGTGRAGGTTCCTTCTTTTCACTTTCTTCCGAAACATCTTCTACCACTGCTTCGTCTTCGTCAACGTTGAGCGTTTCTGAAGGAACATCGGCGTCTGTCCCAGTAGATGGCTCTTCGGTGACATCTTCGTCAGGTACTTCCTCTGTCTTCTGTGTGAAGAGATAGACGGGGAATGTGGAGGAGAAAGACGAGTGTTTGTGACTGGCGCCACGTCAGAAAATAAGACACAAGTCCAAGGAAGGCAAGCCATACATCAAATCCTTGATTTTTTCTTCCTCGAGATACTCAGTAGCATCTGGCTTTAAGAAAAGAGTGATTTCTGTACCACGCCCAAGAGTATTTCCGCGGGGATCAGGAAATATATCAAATGAGGCATCATTAGCAGAAGATTCGAACACATATTGCTCAGGTTCGGGAACCCTTTGGGACTTCGGAGGTACGGAGGCGACAGTCACACGATCGGCAACAAGGAAGCTGCTGTAAAAACCCAACCCAAACGCACCAATGAGGTTACCATTGGTTGTGCCGTCCTGGCCTTCAGCTTCTGCAAGAAATTCGGATGTCCCAGACTTGGCCAAGGTTCCCTATAAGAGTGATAAGAACGACCGCCAGTGCAGATGGGCAAAACTGTACCAGGTTAGTTGTCAGCTCGTCCGGAGACATTCCAATACCAGTGTCTGTGGGGGACGTCATGTGTCAAAAGCCTACCACGAAGAGGTTTTTGAGTTACCCGAAATGATAATTCGCCCACCCTTCCCGTCTTCATTCTTTACGGCCTTGATGGTGATATTCAGTGGATCACCATTCCAGACATTGGGATCGGTCAAAGCTGTTAGCCGTAGCTTTTCCAATGCGTCATTGGCATTGGAAATAAGTTCGCGAATAAATATTTCTCTGAACGACATGTCTGAATAGTATATGGCTGGTTTAAACGAATAGCTCACTGATGAGAGTAGAGACTAGACGGCGAATGAGTCGGATATCTCCTGATGACGCTAAACGTCGACTTACCTGTTGATCACGATTTTGCGGAGACGGGCCACATCACTCTAAACCGTAACTGAGAAAAGTGTTTGCGTATGAGAGTACCCGAGTATTACCTGATAACTATGCTTAACTTTCTGAGTGGTAGAAATATACTCCTGTTCTACCGCACTGCACGAGAGAGCAGCTAATGAAAGACAGAGGAACGCGCGAAGGAGCCGCATTACCGATATTTGGAGAGAATTAAGCCAGCCCAGTTGATTTTATAGCACTGCCCAACTGACGTGTCAGTTTCGTGTCGACTCACACGTGATCGGATAGACGTTATTTTATTTTATTTTTACTTTTTTACTTTTTTGTACGTAGCGGCACAGCTACATTACATGTATCACGTCTGCTGTATGTGCACCGAAAGTTGTGGTGCAGACAAGTTTGATAGGTAGTCCTAATTTTTGATCATCGATTAGTATATTTCGATGTGGACGCGGTTAACATACTCTTAGCCAACGCTCTCTCTGCTCTGGTACATGATTAAACATAATATATCGCTTATCGTTCTATCTTGGTTTAGCTCACCAATGCTGCAAGACAAGAGTAGATAGCTAACCTTCAAAACCCTTTCCATGTCTCCTATATCGACATTTTTGGCGAGTAACTTCATATCAACTGTGCCGCCACCACCTTCACCTTGGTCATCACCTAAATCGTCTGGCCTGACACCGCCATCTACACCTTCTCCGCCAATTTTTCCAAGCCTGCCCCAAAATTCCACAAACGAGTTTTCAGCCAGCATCTCGTCGAAGGCCATTTTTGATTCCTGGGTTCGTTGTTGTTGCCACCCGCGAAATGCCTGCTCAAGGCTCTTGATATCATACCCAAGCTTGATCACAGGCGGAGAAGAAATCAAAGAAGAAAACGGTATTTCTTTGAACTGGACTGCCAGGGTCGGTGCATGGGCCTCAAACAGTGCGTAAAGGCCTTCCAGATGTTTGGATCGCAAGTATTGCGCATGAGCATGAAATAACTGTAGTTGTTGATTAGGTGACAGGGGCGAGTTTCGAAACCGAGGGTCAGTCTTCAGCTGCGGCAGAGCGCTATCCCAGGTTGCCTAAAAACAAATCTATCAGTATCAGTGTACCCACATAAAGCACCGTACCTGGGGGTCCCGGATTGCGTCCGTCAACATGCTCCTACGTATGACCGAATGATAATCAGCGCCGCAGAATCTGGGCAGGGGGACACGGGAAAATTTGGGCGCACTTGAAATCTCGTTCGCCCTCCTCTCTGTTGACATCAAATCTTGACCTGCCGATGTCCGCCTCGAGGCGATCCCGCTCAAACTTAACTCTCTGCTCTCGTTCTTTAATAGCCTGATCCTGTTTTCCTTTTCTGTTTTTCTGGGGAAAATCTTCATCACTCCCGCGTCCCTCCTTATCAACGTCTTTCTGAGGTGCTAAAGCCATTATTTCCAACTCAGGTGTGGCCTTCGAATTAATACCCTTCATGAAGGCGCCAAAAAGCTCCTCGCGTAACGAAGAAGATCCTACAACGTCATAACGAGGATCGTCGTAAAATTGTCGCTTGACCTAGAAAGAAGAGTAAATCTGCTGCGGTAGCAAATGGGTAACTCTTACGTCTTTCCAGACTGAACCTTCCGCAATCTTGCCATCTCGCAACATGGTGAAAAAGTCGGCCTCGGCCTTCTGAGCTTGGACGCGTTTTTCTGTTAAAGTTGACGTAACGGGCACAGTCCATCCTACGGGCAATGAAAACTAACTTTCACCTAGTTCCTTGATATACTCTCTGAATCTCTTCTCCCTTTCTCGGTCATCTCTACCCCACCCGTAGAATGCTCGGTCCTTTTTCCATGTCCGTCGATACTCGGACCAGGTTGTACGAGTGCTCTTGATTTCCTCGTGAAGAAGACGCTCAAAATCATCCTTAGCACTGATACCTCCTTTTTCGTCCTTGACCGCCGTCTGCCTTAGTTCACGAGCACGATCGCGACAATACTCATCAAAAGCCTCGCGTCGCACAGAAACGGACGGTAAGAGGACATATCGAGGATCAGAAATGAACTTTGGTAGTGACATATCCCACGGGTGCAATGGATTTATGTCCTGTTCCCTGAGAAGATTCTGAGCAACTTTAGTTGCCCTGTGAACCACAATATGCCTAAGAAAGCTATCCTCACTTTGAATAATGCCTTCGCTTCTTCAATAGAGAGATCAACACGTTTGGGCATATCTAGTTGTGTTCGTTTTGCCTCTGCCTCGGCTTCAACCTCCTTCAGCCTTGCTTCCTCTTCCTGCTGCCTTACCTTTTCGGTTTCCGCTTCTGCTTCCAATTGAGCGGCTGCTTCACGCTGCCAGTCCTCTTCCTCACTCTCGCTACTCTCACCCATATGTTCTTCTTCGTCTTCTTCGATTCTAGGCTTTTTTGCGATAGCCTCATCGAGAGGAAGTTTTTGCTCCGCCTTGCGTTTCACTAACGCTTGCTGAACCTCTTCTTTGACCTTCTGCACCTCCATAGAACGTTCGTGTTCATCCTGTGTGATATCTCTGACATTTCTATCTCCCCTTCTTGACTCATCTTTCTCTGATTTCTTAAGAGCCTCCTTAATTTCGTCGGGGACCACCCAAACACTCTCTTTCTTAGTTTTGTGCGAGTAGAATATGTTCCCCTCAGTCGTCTTTACGCGAAGCCATTCAGTCCCAGGTATCGGCGTTTTGGTGAGAGGCCTCTCCTTCTTTTTTGGTGACTCTGATTGGGCAATGGGCTCGATAGGAAAGGCAGGTATCGGCCGAACATAGGTGGATTCCTGTGTTTGTGCGTTATGGTAGTATGGTTGACCACCAGGTCCTTGGAAAATTAAGTGGAAAGAATAAAAAGGGTGCAATTAGGACATACCGATATGCTCGGACCATCCTGGAGGCAGTGGAGGGACCAGCGAAGTGAACGATGATGCAGACATGGAGAAAGCTGCAATGGGGGGTGCTTACGTACACAAACTCACAATACCCATGTGGAGCAGCTGCAGCTGTTCTTATCTCGGCAGCTTCACCATGACGGCAATTCACAAAGTCCGCAAGGACACATAGTCAGCTGGCAAACCTCTGAGAAGAAACGAGAACAAAAAAACCCTATATAGTGCATAGCCATATGCTACCGTTCTCTCGTCTTCCAGATTTTTGGGACGTACTATCCTATGTCATCTCCGGGAGAATACGAACGTGTTATAACTCGGCGAATACTTTGGAAATTAGATTGCTACATTCTCCCTCCATTGGCACTCGTAAGTTATATCAATTTTGGTTTCATTCAATTGCGTCTCAAATTTTGTAGCTCTGGCTCGCAAATTTCATCGACAGAAGTAATATCGGAAATGCTAGGTAGATACGGTGTGCTTCTAGCCCATCAAAAAAACACGTCTCAAAGATAGGATATGTAGGATTGCAGGGCTGGAACGTGATGCTCACCTGCGAGGAAATCAATTCAATACAGCTCTTGCAGGTACGGCCCAACCCCAAACCGATGATATCCCTTTACTCACACAAGTAAGCAGTATTTTATGTCAGGTCAGCCAACGTCACTATTCAACACCTTATTACTTGCTAACGTAGACTGAAGTTATCTCGTGGTTGAAATACCTTCGAATATAGTACTTAAGAGAATGGGAGCAAATGTTCGTCCGTTTGAACCACTCAACTTTGAGTCTACTTAGAGCCTTCAGCGCTGGCTTCCCTTACTGGTCTTCCTGTGGGGTGTGGTGACCACATTGACATCACTTGTAATACTGCAAGATCTCCGTATTCTGGGAAAGCTTAATCAATCGACTTTAGGTCAACTCATATACAGGGCTGGTGATCATACGATTGTGCCTTGGACTTTGCGAAGGTGGACTTCTTCCAGGCATGGTGAGCGCAGTCGCTGTTTTTCTGCCCCGTTGCTTAGGTATCAATCATTAGATACTATACCTAAGCACGATGTATAGACGTGACGAGTTTCAGCTGCGGTAATACCCTCTACCTCAATTTTTTGATTGCCTTCAATTTCCCACCCGCAGTGTTGGGATATTTTATGCCTCTGGTATGTGAATTAAGTAATGTGAATTACACCTCTCTTACTTAACCACTACAGCTTCTCTTTCTGGCGCGTTTGGAGGTATTTCCTTTCTCCATTTACCTTCGAATATTATATCTAATCTCCTTACAGGACTTCTCGCTACTGCGATAGCTAAAATGGAGGGCGTCGGTGGACTGGCTGGTTGGCGGTGGATATATGTGAATACGGTTGTTGCGCCCAACGCTTCTGGACTTACCTTTATAAACTTCGCACATCCAGATCCTTGAAGGACTTGCCACGATCATTATCAGTCTCGTTTCCGCAATCATACTGCCTGCAAATATATTCTCCGCTAAATTTCTTTCTGTCGAAGAGCGAGCTTTCGCACGTAACCCTGATTTAGTATTTCTCAAGATTCTTGGCTGACATCTGAGCGTTTAGTCAAACGTTTAAAAAGCGATGATATTACTTTATCAAGGGGTGTCTCCAGACACCACCTCTCTACTACATCTATGGGAAAAGAAAGCGATATAAGGTTAGAAGGGGCCGCTACTTCACCTGTCGGCACCGCACCAGACGATAATGACGTTGAGCACCTGGAATTGCGTGAAGTCATCAGAGGTGAAACACATTTTTCAAGTTCGTTATTAGTGGAAAATCGACTCATTTTGTGCAGGTTTGACAGATATTCAAACCTGGCTGACCGGAATTGCCTACCTTGGTCTGGTTGTTAGCCTGTACTCATATTCATTGTTTTTGTGCGTCTTGTATCCATTTTCGACAATATCCCTGCTCAGCAGGCAAAATACAAAGGCCTACTATTGTGACTGGATTAGGGTACTCTGGAGGGGCGGCACAGCTACACACTGGTCAGCACAACTCATTCCTATACACTTAACCCCTTATCTTATTCGATGTTAACTAAGTGCCACCATACGTTCCAGCTGTGGTCCTTACAGGTTTGACATTCCAAATCTTCCCATTAACTAACTAATGTTTAGTCGTTGTGGCGGTACTGAGTGACCGTCTTAAATGGCGAGGGCCATTCATCTTGATATGCCTCCCACTTACAGTTATCGGTGCGCACACTCTTGATCATCCTGGAGTCCAGGCCGAAAGGGATACAACGTCATTCAGGGTATATTATCGCAATCACGGCCAAGACTAATGGCACAAGGTATATAGCCGTATTTTTTATGGCTGCAGGCGTGTGAGTACTTTATCAGACAATACTTAGAAATGCTGCTACTCACGAACACATTTCATATATCAGGTATCCGTCAGGACCGTGCATTCTGTTTGTTTTCTTCTACACGTTGACTGTGAGCAAGGAGTGAATGCAGCGCTCCCATAGTTCCATTCTACCCAACAATAGCAGCGGACATTATAAGAAAGCGACCACCACAGCATTCCAGTTGGCCATCGCCAATTGTGGGTAAGTTCTAGGCAATTTTTTTCTAACTGGTTATCAATCTAAGGTATATGGGCTGAGTAAGTGGGTTCATTGCAACCTTCACTTACACCAGTGGTCAGTCGCTGCTCGCAGTTTCCTATCTTTCCTTAATCGTTGATCTCGATAGACCAAGCCCCGGAGTACGTTCGCGGGCATGTCATTGTTCTCGCATTCGTTGTCCTGAGTTGGTCGTTGATAGCGGCAAATGTGTAAGCTTATCGGTTATGTGATGAGCTATGAGCTATTCTTATGACACAGTAGATCTTATTGCTTGTGGGAGAATAAAGCCCGAAAAGAAGGTCGCAGGCAAGAGAACATCGAAAACTACCAAAGGCTATGGGATGAGGGGAAGACGCGAGCACCCATAGGTGATCGTCACCCTAAGTTCCTCTTTACACTGTGATATGATGCGACGAATCTGTGTAGTCTTCGACGGTTAGCTACCAAAATATTACGGTGTTTTCTGAATCGAAAATACAATAAGATTGACCAAGATATCATGCGGAGAGTAAGAAAATGCGTGGATGTGGCCATGAATGATTGATCAGTTTAAATACAAGTTCGAGTGATTCATACGTAAAATCTGGAAGATATGATGTCAGTTGTGGTACGGAAGGTCGGAAGGGGCATACTTTTTGTTGATATGGTCAAGGAATGACTCTAGATGAACGATAACTTTGCTATTGAATAGGGGAAAAGATTGACGTTTCTCGTATTTAGCTTGTAGGAGATCTTCCATTCTGATATCTTCAACAGCAATACGGGTTGAAACGCCTAATAGAGTAGATTCAAGTCGTAGTGTAAAAACGCCAGTAGTCTTCGACGACATTGTAAGCTGCAACTTGTCAAATTGTCGTGGCGAATACTGGTCAATCGATAATAAGATGCCTTTGTTGTAAAGCGACTTGGCTGAGTATATGAAAGAGCCAAACGGAGCCGATTCCCCGGCTTTTTGCAACTCCCTGAGGTGATAAAACTGCCTGGTAAAGGGGAGTACAAATCGCTTTTTCCTGTTGGATGTAAATACAAAGGGTTTTTAGAAGAGATAGAACGCGTACCCTTTCCCTCTTTGCATAGTATCCATTGCTGTTTCAACGTAGTTATGATAACTGTCGATCTGATCCTCGTATTGTTTTTTGCGCTCAGCCAGATGTCGCAATGCCTCGTTCATGCTTTCCATCTCTTGATGCCGCTGAAGGCGTTTCCTATGCTTGCTACGTACGTCCCCCGCTATAGCGTTAAGGATGCCCTGGAAGCCATCATGACGAGATATTCTTCCTTGTTTCTCGAGATCAAGTAAGTTTGCAATAGCTAAAGCTTTGACAGCTGCAAATTTAAGACTGGATGAACTCGAAATGAACCTAGCTAAACAAAAAATACGTAGCTTGCAACTTACGAACGGATATCTTCCAAGCGGTACGTCGAGTCCTGAGCTGCAGCGGATGGCTGACGTGGATGCCGCTTTTGTTCATGCTCTACTTCGGCATCTAGGATTTCCTCCCATATGAGTTCATCGTCCTCCGAAACAGGGCGCATCAGGGACTCCAAGAGGTCTTGTGCAGGCTGCACCCGTAAAATCGCCAATACACCACGTTTTGCCTGAACCCAGAGTGTTTTTTCTTCCGCATGGGGATCTGCGTTGGTGATCAGAGACAGTAGCACATTGCACATTGCACAGAAGGGAGCCAAGTACCTCTAACGTGAGCAAACCGATTAGTGAGTTCCAACGTGATGGAAGTATCTCTGGCGTCCTTCAGCTCGCCATCTGCTAGTTGAGGCACTCCCCCCAGTTCTGCAAGGATTATTCGAAGGGTATCGTCCTTCTTTGGCGCCTACAGGTGAATGGTGAGGCGACATCTTTCCCAAGAATGAGTCAAAGGTCATACAAGGTGGTCAAGGTGCTGAGATAGTAGATCATGCATTGTATATATCTCGTTCGGAGAGATGTAAATAGGCTTAGGCTGTACAGCCACGTCCAAAAACTCGTGGGCATGGAACTGGGTTTCGGCGTCCGGTACATTGGCAACTGTATATTTTCGTTTCAGAAATCTGTGGTGTGAACAAGTAACGCTAACCTTCGATCAACCACGTTGTTATCTCTGCAATAGCTTTGTGAACATAATCGTTGATTGGAACATACATTGGGCTATCGTCATCGAACAGAGAACCACTAGTTACTTGGGCAAGAACTTTGGAGATTTGTGCTAGGTTCATCCGTGCTCCGGTCGATATCGTCTTCGTGACTATGTCAAAAGTCTCAGGGGCACTACATGAATCTTGTCAGCATGGGTCATTTTAGGGGTGTGGTACCCACATGATGGCGGGGTTGATATATCGATAATATACCAATCTACCAATGCAGGCTGCATATGCTTGGTCTGAGGCGTCCGGAAACCTTTCCTATATATGCTTGAGAATGTGAAACAATCAATCACTGGATACATAGCACACCCGAAGATGAACAAGAGTCTCTCGGGCGAGGTATCTCATATTATAGGGCATCTTCTTAGTAGACTGTTTGATGGAGGCTACAAAAGCTTCAGAATACCCTTGTAGGTATTGCAGGTCTCCTCCACTTAGCCACAGGATGTTTTTCGGATGAAAAGAACTCACGCCGAATATAAATAGCTCTCGTGTCTGGATCTTGCAAGGCTTCACGAAAACTGACATCTTTCGCTTTCGTACTGACAATACCGGACCTGATTTCCTCCAATTCAACTCGGGACCGATGAATCTACGCGGGGGTAAATGAGTTTAGAATGCTGGAGTGATATGTACCACTCACAGCTGGAGGGTCTGTCTCCAAATCAAGGTCATCTGAAGTTGTGATTTCCCGAATAATTGCTTGGAATGCCTCTCGAATGTAAGTGATTTGTTTGGGGCGGACGTAGTGAACCGCAATGTTGATGTACATTGGGTGGCTATGGATGATATTTTCAATGGAAGTTGAAGAATCAATTTCTTCGTGAATAGCCAACTAAAACGGATATAAAGAGAGCCATCGGTAAAAAGGAATTCATCTCACCTGGAACAGCTTCAGGAAAAGATAATCTTCTCGACGATCCTGGCCATATCCGAAAAGTGTCAAAGCAACTCGCTCTGTGAATCTCCTACTGGTCTCAGGTGTAGCATCTGACGACAATCGAGCACAAAGCCGACTGAGATATTCTGCCTTTGTTTGTAAAAGGTAGAACAATTGTTGGTATAGCTCCAACTTCCGCCTCGCCACTTGATCGATGGAATTGGCGCCAGAAAAGGGATCCCCGTGAGCAGCAAGCAACGAAATTTTAGCAGCCCGCGACGCAGCAGTGTCTTTTCGCCTGGCTGATATGCTATTCTGAACGACAAGACCTATTTTGACATCCAGGTCATTGAGATCACCTTCAAGGGCCTGTACTTCTCGGATGCTTTCCACAACTTTTTTCCTGAGACGCTCTATCTTGATTTCCTCCTGGAAGTCTGCTTCAGAATCGTCCAGAAGATGCACAAAATTCTTGATCGTCCCGACTGTGACATTCTTGCCCATTGTTAACTGCCTATACTGCTCCCGAGTTTCTTTGGCACGAAACAAGGACTGGATCTTGACAACTTTGTTAAGGTTATCCTGATAATAATGTAATTTGTCTTGAAAATTCCTACGATACAGAACTCCACGTAGCATCGCCTGGAGCAAGGAAGCGGTAAGGTGATTTCGACGGAGATGATCCCTCCATGCAAAGTAGTCCAAGCGTGCTAGCGCACCACGTGCCGCCGCCTGTAAACGGATCACGTCTGGTGCGGCGAATGTCAACGTTCGTTTGAGCTCTTGGTGTCGATTACGAGCTATCTTGGCACGAGCGACGGCTTGGAGCCCTCCAACAGAATTGATGGTCTTTACTTCAACCAATGCTTTCTGTATATCACGGTGCTTCTGGTGAGCGAGATTAGCTCGAGCTCGAGCTTGAAATCCGAGGATCATAGGGGTCACTTTGCGCAATCCACGGATTAGGAGAAGTAGATGTTTTCTAGCGAGGTACGTCCGGGAAGCAGCTTGGATACGAATGATGACATGAGAAACATTGTCTAGCTTAGCCACCTGTGTTCGTAACCTTCGTCGTACGAGGACACCCCTGCAATGAGCTATTAAAGAAACAAATCTAGTCTGTTGGCGCTTCAAAAGCGTAGCTTGAGTTTTTGCTCGCCGCCTGGTAAGAAAGCCCCTACAGTGTGCCTGTAGTGCCACTACAGATGAAGTGACTGTGGATCGCAGAAAAGATTTATAAAGCTGCTTGTGCGCAATTTGGGTAATGTGGGCACGAGCCACGGCTTGCAATTTCGTTACCGAAAGGCGGCTGTTCCGTAGGGCTGATATCAACCGGAAGAATCGACGACGTTCCAGGATCCCACGAACCCGAGCTTGAAGAATAATGGCATATGGCAAAGAATCCCATATTTGACGAAGGCGCAATCGCCATTGTCTTCTAAGGGTGAGGGCTCGAGCCTGGGCTTGTAACATCACAGCCCATGGCACCAATCTAAGTAACACCTGTTTTTGTCGTTCTAGGCTGAGACGAACGAGAAGGCCTCGACACTGAGCCTGCAGTTTGGGAATGTAGCGTTCAGTGATATGTATCCGACCGCGGAGCGTAGTGTGAGCCTTGCGAGCAAAGAAACCTCTCGCAGTGGCCTGCAAAGCGATGATAGCATCTTGGCGCTCAAGTAATAGCCGAGTTTGGCCTAGGACAGTTGCTCAAAAGAAATTTTAGTGCAAAGTATGAGATGATGAACTTACGTTCTTCTTCCGTCTCCCGCTCAACATCAGGTTCTTCGTTGATCTCTTTCGCCAGCTCAAGACCAATATTCCCAAAGTTTGGCATTGCAACGCCGGCATCTTTCAACCCCTTTTGTGTTCGTTGTAGTTGGTCATCGGAAAATTGAAGCCGACCCAGGAGATTTCCTATACGTTCCGCCATACCTCTTCTGGCGAGAAGATGACTAGTTCACCTGTAAGTTGAGAAGTAGGATAAGGTAGGTCGTCGGTTGCGTACCTCAGGGCATGGATACAATATATAACCTTAGGAAGATTCTTTTTCTCATATAGATCCGTGAGCTCAAAAATGAAACCCTGAGAAAATGGGTCAGAACAGGAGTTGTTATAACTATCCTTTTCACCTCAGGAAGGCCAACTTGACGAACAAACTTGAAAAAATGATTGATGTTATCAGAATGTCTAAAATCTAATTTGGGAGCCTAAAGGAATAAAAAAAATTAAGATCAACAGTAGACCTCGCTGCTCACATCGTAGATCCTCTTGACAGCATCTTCCCCATGGAAAGCGCGCACGAGTTTTGCCAAAACTACACCGTTCCGTAATCCATCTTCCATCTCCACCACTCCGAATCCAAGCTCTTCACCTAGACACCCTTCGATCCACTGCTGGGCCTCACCAACATGGCATAGGTACTCATATGCGTGGATTAGATGACGCTGGGTATCCGCCCAAAAACTTCCTATATAATGAGCTGATGACTTTGGTGACGATGGCGTGCTGGGGGCCTTGAGTTGTATGCGCCCTGGTAGTCCTGCAACATCATCGGCGTTAGGTATTGGTACCACAGGAGAAACGCGTTCTTGCTTCCACGAGGAGTCAGACGGGGATGGGATGCCACCGTTTCCGTTACGTGATTGCAGGTCCCGCAGTGGCTGCCCGTCCAACAAAGGTAAATCAACTGGTTTCTCTAGTTCTGCCGGCTCGTCTGCATCACCACTTGCAATACGTGGAAGATGTCTTCCCAGTCGCCGGCCAGTACCCAATGAATCACCGTACATGGATGATTTCTTGTTTGCCATATATGAACTTCGGTAAGTTGGAGGACTCATTAAAGAGTTTGACTGCGTAGGTGGTGGCGGTGAACGCAGAGAATTCGACGACCTCTCAGTGGAATATGATTGCAATCCGTGGTGGGATTGTCGAGATGGAGATTCTGATGGTATACCATAGAAAGACGTCGGGCGGGGCCGATTAGACGTCGCCACTACCGGTGATTGAGCAATGTCGTGCGTTGAGGGCGATGGGTCTTCAAAAATTAGTTGTTTCTGCGAACTAAACACTTGCTTGGACGGCGAGGGCACAGTATAGGTATCCAACGTATTTGATCGTTTGTATCGCGTGCGTGATTCTGGCGAATCCGGCGCTGGAGCACTTTCGACCGACGTTAGACTGGGAGAATCGAGTGTCGTTGTGCGGTGCGGTGTTGAAGG
>CEMU01569263.1:35617-75958 GCA_900068965.1 Calocybe gambosa
CAGTAACACCTGTAGTATTGGGAGACAGTGGTGAAGCTATGATGGGTGACGGCATTGTGCGTCGCTTCAGATAAGTCGGGGTGCGCTGAAGATCGACTTGCGTCAACGACGTTGATGAATGTGTATCCGAGCGATAGTTAGCTAACAATGATGAGGAAGACCTATGTGGCGTTTCAGGAGAAGTTCCGTCTGCATCCTTCGTTGGGCTGAGCAAGGATGATATAGTGCTACCTTCACCGATGCCATCCCTTACTCTCTCCTCCCGTCTGCCTGGAGTTGCATCTAAGCTATTTGTGATCCGATGTGAGGTCCAGCGTCGAGTTGCTCGAGTTGTTGTTGGGTTTCCCGATCCCGTTGGGTTCGCCAAGATACCTATGCCAGGCTGTGAATTGCTGCGAGATAGGGAGCTTCCACTCTTTGACGAGGTTCGCTCTAGCAGTCGTGTCTGATATGGGAGAAAAGGACTAGAGCTAGAAGGCGACTTTGGTGAACTAGGTGTAGTAGAGTTTGAGTGTTCCATGATGCAGATAACTCATCAGGCTGGTAGAGTACTGAATAGAAAATTCGTATTCGCCCAATGACTGAACTTGCCAAATATAGATATAGGGAGAGAGGTACAAACACAAACCTAATACTGTACGTAACCTAACCTAACCTAACATCTCTCACAGCTTACTCTCCGCCTTTTGCGACTTCTCCCAGACAGCTCGTGCAAGCTTCCGTAAATCTCCCTTGAGAATCTTCCCCGCCTCATTGCGCGCTATCATTCAATCTCTAGGTCAAAAGAATTTATAAATCGAAAAAAATGTCCATACGTAATGGTTCGTCTTGAATGATGACCATGACAGGTATAGCATACCTAGGCAAGCTATACCAGGTATAAGCCAATTGATGTGTGGACCGATCGTTCTCGATTCCTACCTGTTCGCAGCAGTATCGACCAGTGACGCTTCTGTCAGCTGGCCCTTGAAAGGTGGCTTCACAGACACCACGGCCGCCACTACTTCACCAAGTCGATCATGAGGAACACCAACGGCTGCGGCTTCAAGGACCTTTTGGTCCGCGTAAAGGGCGTTCTCCACACTGACCGAATCCTGCTTCCTTTCAACAACAATTCGAATAGAAAGAGGTTCCAAACATACGATGTTTTCGCCACCACGAATGATGATGTCTTTAACTAGAATGAGGGTTATCAAGGCCATCAGATATCCGGTCAGCTATCTTACTTCTGTCTCGGATGTACAGGAACCCTTCTTCGTCCAAATAGCCGAGATCCCCAGTTTTGAACCAGCCATCTTTTGTCAGAACCTGCAAAGATCAGTGCCCTTTTCTTGTATCAGCCTCTCAGTGTTACCTTCTTAGTGGCGTCTGAAAACCAACATTGTAAAATCAAGCCAGGGGTTTGCCATGTCCACATACATACATACCTGGATCACGCCAATATTCTTTCATCACATTGCATCCTCGTATCCAAACTTCACCAACTTCCCCAGGAGCTACGGAGGTGGCTCCGTCCATAATTATGACGTCATTGATCGGAGTTGGTAGGCCGCTAAAAATAGCCATGATTCTTATCTTTGTTTCCGTTAATACTAGAAGGTAGCCTACCAGCTTTCTGGGCGTGCAACATAATCCACACCAGCTAGAAAGGATGTTGCGAAACTATTCACATGCAGGTAAGTGTTGCGAACCGAAGCTAACCGCCACACTATTCGTCTCTGTTAAGCCATATCCTTGGCTCCTATATCAAATATGCGTCACGTCAAGAGCCTTGTAATATTTCGGTTGATTCTTTGAAGCGCACAGCACAGCGTTTTTAAATACCCGTCCTGCTCTGGGGGCGAGCAATTTTGGAGCAGGTGCACCTCCGAAAAATAAGGAATCCAACGAAAATCCCTCGGCTTGAGCGGTCTCTGTGAGGTCGGATACCATCGACGGAACGCTGACGCTTCGTCAGTTCGTCCATCAATAAAAAAGAAAAACCTACATGCCCTCCCGCCATACGAACGTTCTCTTGCTTTATGAGTCTGAGGCTCCATTCATGACTTGCGTAAAAACTTTGATGACATTTGAGCTTACCTGGCAGCTAAAAGGCGTCGGTAAACAGAATTGAGAGAATAACAGCACGACTTACCCTCTTCAGCTACCCACTTCCTCATGAAAACAATTGTCATCCCACTTAAGGACGCCAACATCTGAAAAACAATCAGAGTCCGCTAGCAGGAGGTGCGTTGCATATCTCACCATCAAACTCGTAGAACCTGTTACATGGAAGAGGGGAACCGGTATCAAAATACCTACGGCGGGACTTGGCGGTTGATTAGGTAGTAGATTGCCACCTAGCCTTAAGTTTGCTCTCGTCATTGCAACTGAAATCTAAGATGAAGGAAGCGGTAAGTGAAAATACGTAAGTACACATGAGGTTGGAAACATTAATGGCATTTGTCAGATACATTCTCTGTGTACTCAAAACGCCTTTCGGTATGCCGGTCGTCCCTAAAACCAACCAATCAGAGGTTGTTGATACATGCACGGAAACCCACCAGAAGTGAAGTATATAGTCGCATTGTCCTCAAGGAGAATGTCCAATTTGTCCTCTACGATTTCGCGGCAATCAAATTGGTGTTCGTCGAGGGTCAATTGCCAAGGCTGCATTCCTTGCCACTGGCCTTTGCCTTCATGAGGCTCCAAAACGAGAAAACCCTTGATTCCATAATCCTTAACAAGTTTGTTTACGATAGGTTCCACTCGATCCGCACGCTCAGCGTCAAGAATTACAAGTATACACCCGGTATTCCGGAAGCAATGCTCTAATACGTTCATCGGAAGCCACCTTTACTACACGTCAAAAAATAGTTGGTTCCAAATGACTGGACAGCTTACGCGTTAACCAGAACAGAGACAGCTCCGATTAGGTCTAGAAAGGTAAAATCAATTGTAGCCACGAGGTATTTGGAATTGTGAATTTACGGCATGCCCAAAAAGCAGCGACGTATTGAGGGTAGTTGCGAGAGCATATGGCAACCCGATCACCTGTTATGAAGATGTGGCAACATTGAATGATAGCAAGAGTTCACCCGACCTTTCACAACACCATAACGATTTCGATATAGGCTTGCTGCTTTAACGGATTCTTCGAAAATTTGAGCAAATGTATAACGTTGGTTTTCGAAAACAACATAGACAGAGCTCGCATGCCTTTCGGCAACTTGACACCAAAAAACCCGAAGAGAGGGCCATATATTCTTGTATACACGCTGCAATCGCCCGTCAATCAAGCGTGTCTCCATCTCATGAACATTGCCTGGGGCACACATAATCGAGTGACCTATTCAATATTTTGAGTGTATGCATAAAGCAGACTGCTGCAGAACACGACAAGTTACATTCGCTGAGGGTACGTTGGAGCGCCCATTCTGCCATGACCATTGGAACTGGCGAAGCAGGAAGCGACTAACAGGAGAGGTTTATCATAACGTGATATGCTATGGCCCTGTGGGAGAGCGCTATGGGAAGCGGATTTAGTACGGTACGGGGAACTAAAAATAAAATAGCTTATACGGTAGTCGGGCCGGAAACCGTCGAAACGAAATCAGATGTTTTTTTTTTGTTTCAAGACAAAGCACCAAGGGACCCAATAGTTATGCGAAATATTGCCCGCTATCTGACATTTTCCCATTAATATGAAGACCACAGCAAAATAGTAATGTATTTGTGCGGGAGATTTACCTGAACTGGTAATAATAAAGCTGAGAGGGAAAAAATGTTTAACTATCATCGCTGCTAGTATCTACTGGGTTCGGTCTGGCCTCTATTGTCTCGAATGATGCATCGATGTCTCCATCCTTTCTCCAAAGTCAGTCCGGACAGCGATTCGGAATCTGAGTACTTACCCCGTTAAGCCTGTCGAAATGCTTGGACAGTTTTTCAATTACTAAACTGTAGGGTAGGTGTTGGGTGAGTTTCCTGCGGAAAGATGCTTAGTTTATTCCGAAACAGACACCACAAATTTTCACCTTCGGGGTTGTACGTTGAGATTGTGGCGAGCGTCTAAAGTGGAGTCTAGGACATTAGACGAATGTGCACCCTCGCTCAGAGAGAGTCTAATCGAGTATTCCTTGTCAGATTTCCCTCTCCCGTGATTCCTTTCGTATAACTCGAAAGTGATGTGAGACTGTATAGTATCAATGGTCAATAATAGTCTGCGGTTTTATATCCACTTCCAACGAACACAATAATCCAATTCGGGGATACGGCGATTGGCAATTGGGAGGCCGGAATACAGGACGAGGTTGACCAAAGTGTGCATGTGACTCTCCTTGGTGAAATATAGCGTGAGTGAACTTTTCCCGTTCTTACGAGCGGCCTCCAGATCTTGCACCACAGAGTGGAGAAGGGGTAGAGAAGTCAAAACACCAATTTCTTCCCTAAGAAGTGTAAACATGAATCATCTCTAAGTGTGGTTTGCAGGGCTTGAGCTCACTTTTCGTCTGGATCAATGCCGTATTCTTGAGGAGCAACAAGGTCAAATAGCGCCTTAGCTCGCCCGTATAACTCATGAAGTTGGCGATCGTGGGGTGGTGGACGAACTGAATCGCTTCGAAGGTTTCCATCAAAGATTGCAAATAAGAACGTCCGATGATGTAAAGCGCAGTATTTGATGGTATCGTAGAGTTCTGATACCTTTAAAAGCCAGGTTAACATAGATTCAATAGATAGAAGACAATGGCCCTTACACGAGATGGATCAAACTTTTTCTGTTCGACATCGCAAAAGTCAGTGAACAACTTTTCCCACCTTTCCTTAAAAAGCCATGGTTTGTCACCGCAGCACCTAATGTACAAGATTAGCCAAGCTTCTGGGGAAAACGGTGCCTACCATCTTTCTTGTATCTTATCTACGTCGAGAGTATCAAAGTTTTTGCGCATTATATCACGAAAAGAACTCAAAAGTCCTATCACTTCCTGTTTATTGATATTAGAATTGTGGACAAACCGCACATGCTAATATTGACCTTGACGACTTCTACTGGTTCTTTCTTCATACTCTTCGGCCATGTAAGTTCAGGTCTTTTTTCAGGCTCTCCAGGCCGTAAAAGGATCTTGAGCCGCTTCTTCACATCGTCCATCAAGTCTTTCGCAGCGTTAGAATCGTCCAGAAGGTCCTTGCGGACAATAAGTTGTATGGGCTGTTGATGTACCGGAAAATTCTTGTTAATGAAAGCATTCCCTCCCTCGCTTGCAAGTTTCGAGCCTGATGCTGTGGAAGAGGGCGTTGTATAACTTGGATGCTGAGGATCCAGCAACGCTGCAGCAAATATTTCCGCAGATGCGATGACCCTACGTTCGGACGAAGTAAATATCTAGAAAAAGAGTTTATCATCACTTATGATTCCACGTATGCTGTTGCACAAACCTTGACATTTTGTAAAACTTCTCTGTCTGTAGAGAATAAGTGATCATATCAATATCGAAAAGGAGCGAATAACCTACTCATGATAGAAATATCCCCCTTGAGGTTTTCTCCTAGATCCCGGGACTGATATCTGGCAGAATGGGTGAACTGAAAACGTTTTAGCGAAGACAACAAAACATGACGATTACGTACCTCGCCGCCCCATTTGAAAACAAGAGTCAATTTGGTTAACTGCCTCGGCTGACCAGAACGATGTTTAGAGTACACTGGCTTAAGTTGAGCTTTAGTTCCAGGGAAATTGATTTTGCTGAAAAGAGTTGTATTCAATTGCTCGAGATTAACCAGTTCTTCTCCGGTAGCCCCCAATTCCTTTGCTTGACCTATAGCAGTCGCAATGCGAGACAGCTGATCCTTTTCACGGAGTATGATTTCTTCAATCTCTCCGTTGAGAAGAGTGACAAATGGCTGCGTCCAAGGCTCTCCAATTGGAAAATTGTATTTGAGCTTTTGCTATCAGGAAATCTCAGACTATCAGTCGGGGTAAACAATTACGATATACCTTTGGTGTGCGATCTGCATGGCGGAAGACAGTTACGTTAGCCTTGAGAAGCCAAGTCGGTGAATCTTGCTGCGGAGTGAGCTTAACAGGGAGAGGGCGTTCCGTCAGTCTCAGGCATAGAGCAGCTAGGATATCAGCAGCCTTGTCTACAAATGCCTCACATCAATCTTGCTTCTGAATCTGATCATATGAACGTACCGTAATATGTATCGTTTCCCTTTACGAAACTCCACCCGTTCACGTCAATGACATGGCTACGCTGACCGTTGTCGCAGCGCAACATATCAAAGCCGCACACTCTCTGGCCAAACCCCTCAGAAATCTTATCCGCCCAAGACTTCTCTTCTTCAGTGAGTCGAGTTATGAAACTAAAAGCACACTCAGTTGAATACGAGCGACAGGCGATCATAATCTGACCGTATTTCCTTTCCATCGGTATTACGTCTAACCACCCCATCAACGACAGGTGATTTGCGTGTTTCTGCATGGGTGTATTCTCTCCCTACGGTGTACACTTTGATATCCTCGTAATTATCGACGTCAACGAATTCTTCATATATGTATGAGCCATCTGTTCTCGGTTCGTTTAAAGTTGGGTCAAGTTCGCTGGATTTGTTCCCAACCTGTAAACCACCTATAAGTTTTAAGCACTCCTCGAAATTTCGAACACGCGGACTTTACGAAACAATCGACGACCACCCCCATCACGATGATAGATATAAACGTTGTGATCCTCGCCACTAACCGGTTTTTCTACAAATGGCTTTTCCATTACTCTGCCGTCTACAAGAATAGCATTTCTATCTTCTCGAAGCTTGACTTCTGGAGTCACGGTCAACCCTCCAATGGCTATGCCTAATTTCTGTTTCATAAGATCTACGAGCTCTGGCTCGAGTTTTGGTCCTCCATCTCTCGAAACTTCTATTCGAGGGGGCGTTGGCACTTTAAGATGGTCCAGGACGGCCCCAACTAAACGGCGATCCCATAACAGAGATTGTGGAAGAAGTTCGTTTATGCAAAAGGGATTCCGCAGTTTGACGTAAGATATGGCTTTATCTAATGGAAAGTCGGTAGAGAAGAACGAAATAAGGACATCACATGCGGGCCAATTTTCAACATCTAAGGACGCTTGTTTTTTTGTCATGTAGAAAGGGACACAAGTAACGCTAACCTTCGTCTAAGATGACTTTGTCCCCAAAAACCTTCACTTCGATGGAGCCTCGAGCTCTATCAACCAATCTCGTTAGAATTTCTCGCATAGCTTTGCTCCGAGCCTTGATGTCCATAGCGCACACTCCAAGTATAATTGAGTTCTGTAAATTGTGCCCATTCCTGCTAAATAATAAGCTAACCTATCTTTCTGGAGGAGGGTATGAAATAACCCGTACTTATTATCTCTTGGATCAACAGTGGAGACAAAATCGGAAAAAGATCCAATCGAAGAAGGAGAAGATGACCTTGTGAGATTAGAGCCTGAGCGCTGTGACGGCTTTTCCGGAGAGCCAAGGTATCGCGGATAGCGATCTCTATGGTACATGGCCTCGAAACCCTTAGCTTAAACTGTGTTGTATTATAGGCTGCTGCTGCCGGCAGATGCCGACAAGTCCTGCCTTCATCCGTGCTTCGTCATCGACTGGGTTTTATCTTATCCGAGAGAAAGCGCCCATCGGAGCTGCCATCCAGCGAAACTTTCAGTGAGCCAGTTCTGAAAGTTGACGCGCCAACGTCTTGCTGGTAAGGCAAGTAGAAACATGTCTGAGTCCCATTTTGTGACTGTTACTGCCAAATTGCCACTATGAAACTGAAAGTTTTTGGTTCACACCAATGACGGTTTTAAGTGAGTCAGCAAGCTTGAGAGGGCGTTAGTCCGCCTGTCTCTACACTTGAAGTTGTAGACCAGGGGTTAAATGACTACGAGGGATGTATCACCAAGTTATGCTGATTTGGCATTCGTTAATACCAACAAGTATGTACAGTATACAGTTAGAGACGCAAACACTTTGATTACAAGGTCTGCGCTTACTAGCCTCCATATCGACAGTCTCCAGAAGCTTGATGGGATTGTGGCATTGCTTGGACTGAGAAGTGTCGAGTATGCTTTGGCGGGTTAGTTGACAGGAATTGATTCGACTGCATCGCCCTGAATGCGAATGTACAGAGCGATTAATTGTATGTATGCGTATTAGTACTGATATGATAGCCCTTGTCACGCATGTCAACAATTTTGGCCCGTCTGGGGCATCGGCGCTATCAACTATCGCTCTGCGTGGGACACACGTCCTTCTCGAGGTCTGGTTCGCTACGTGTGCGTGCCTTCCGCACGCGCTCTCCTACCAATGCGCGTCGGATTACTAAAGGGCAGTGCCTGATCCTCTTCGTGCCATGCACTTAGTCCTAGATCTTCTCGGGCATGCTGCAGTTGCTCCTTCGTGAGCTCTCGAAAAATAATGTCGCCCGTTGCTTTCCCGGTTATACTTGGGTGATCGCTATCGAATAAGGCTGATGCCGATTTGGATAAAACGGAAGACTGCGTTGCGAGAGCTGCAAATGAGGACGTTGAGTTGTGGTATCTGTTGAATTTTTGCAGTTAATGCGGAATGGTCGGTAACACCACATAACTTACAATCTAACAAAGCGTCAGCTCGAGGTGACAGAAATATACTGTATAGTAATCGACGCACCGGAAAGCTTCTTTGTTAAAGCATTCGGACTCTGAAATCCTATCAAGCGTGTGTTTCTTGAATGCAGCTTTAACATAATGGAGAATATCAAAGATATGATTCTCTTTAGGTCTAGGATCTGGATAAGCCCTCAGAATAAGGATACTTGTTTTTCTCACCTCCATGGTCGGAAACGGGGAGCCATGTTGAAATCGCCAGAATGGGTATGTACCAATGGATGGAAAGTATCCGTTACAAATTGCACAGATGGTATTTTCTCAGGATAGTTTTGGGGAAAGACTATGCGGAATTTTAGGATCGCGTCCGCGTAGTATCCTAGGGTCCGTGATAATTAGCACGCAAATCGTCGGATCATAGTCAGTTCTACCTTGGTGTACAAAGAAGACCCCATCCCAGACCAGGAGATTGTTGACTGATGGGACGACATACATTCCAAGGGGGCAGTGTTGGCTGTGATGAATGGAGGCGTACTCAAGAGAAATTGCAGTACGCGTCATCGCGCTAAGCGTCTCCGCATATTTAGAGGCCATTCCATGTACCGTAGCCTGAGAATCTGTTTCTTTGGTAATTGTGCTTGGGGATAAGACTTTTGTGTGCAGTGGCCCTAACGGGATCGATGTAGAAGATAAGTCTGATTTCCACACATACGTAAATAAACAAGTGCAGATTGAATGTGTTGGTCAATACGGTATATACGTGTAGTACGAAGTCACCTTAGATATCCACCCCTGTAACGGGGTCCTGAGTCATTTCGTCTGCGTTTGTCGGGCTCACGCCTAAGTTGCCTGTCGCTTTCCCAAGGGACGCCCCGTTTGTAGTTGGATGGAAATTGGCTGTCTCGTGATTTGCCAGGTTCGCCATCATCGTATCGTTCACCAATCCGTTGTAACAAGCTGGGCGGAGAATGCGGACGGATGTTTCTGATCTCTTGGATAGAACTCCCGAACGCCAGCTTTTTTGGTGTGTTAGTCATTGGTTTCCCATTGCGTTGAGGCATATTGCGATTTGGAACACTTTTCTGTTTTCCAAACCAGTCATCTGGATCGTCCTCTGCAGCCATATCCCGTGCTTTTTTCCTCATTCTTGCTGAACTATCCATGCGGCCTTTTCTGCCAACATTGTCTGGGACTTTGCCCCATGATTCGAGCAATTCTCTGGGAAGATCCTTGTCGGAATTTTGACGTCGGCGCGACCTAGATGGAGCGCGATCCAAGATAGTGTCGAAAAAGGGCCCTGACAATGTATTGTGCTCGCTAAAAGCAGAAGACTCGTTTGGAATGTCGTCACGATGTGGACGGTCTTGGCAGTCCTTTAAGCCCAAGTCAATACCAAGTGAGAGGACGATCACGATCATGGCTTACATCGCCCCAATGCCCATAACCAGCGCAGTTATAACACCATTCATCATCTGCAATATAGCCCTCTCCGCCCTGTCCTAAGCTCAGTCGACGCCTCTGTTCACGCATATGCAAAGCATTTTTTCTGTTCTCTTCCGTGAAATAATCGTAAAGGCGCCATAAGGTTGGGCATTCCTGTAGCATGGTTAGCTATGGGCAACCCCCGACGATATAACGTGAATGGACATTTGTTCTATGAAGCTCTGATCCACACCGCCCGCAGTCGTCATACCTGTCCATCTCTCCGCGCTTCGCTGCTCTTCTATTTGGACAGGTCTGTTTTAACAAGTTTATACTTATCCAGGAAGAAAGGAGCTATGGCCTACTGCATTGATATGACCTTTCATTCCACAGGTGTAACACGTCTTGCTAATTGGACACGATCGTGTGCTGTGCTCATTGCGGGCGCCGCAGGTCAAGCACTGGATACAGGTAAGGAGAGCCTGAACAATCTGACAAGCGACACACAATTAGAACAGGACATGAGGCTGTTGAATGTTCTCCTTCTGCGCCACAATGTTTACATAGAAATTTGGCGGGCTTTATTGTTTCATTGGGTGGGATTTCGAAATACCGCACCATATTCTACGTCGTGATGAGCAACTATGAAATATCTTAAGCGTGTACAGCATACTTTGTTACTATCGTCAATGTCCAGGTAATCAATATAGTCTTCGTCGAATTCTGTCGTAGTCGAAGCCGGAATTTCGACCGATCCACTACCCAGAATTGAAACATGGGAAGGCAAAAGCAAGGGGTCGTCTATTTTTTCTTGAAGCGGGTGAGGAGTGGAGAAAATGATAGGTGACTGTAGCTGAGAGGGTTGAAGGTCGATGAAGAATAGTCCCTCGAAGACATCAGACGGTAGAGAATTCTTTGACGAAGGGGAAGGTGTACGGGAGAGTTGCTTTTTCTTCTGAGATCGCTGAGTTTGGTGTTGAGCCCCCCTCGTGGCTCCTCTGTTAGGAGTTTTGGAGGGAGTTTGACTGGCAAGTTCAGATTCGTCTGCTACAGAATGTTCTCTTGTCTGTAGAGCACTCGATAGATCACTTCCACCGGTCTCGGCTTTCTTCCGCTTCTTGCTTCGTCGTCCACTTTTATTTTTGTGCTGGATGACCAAAGATTGACTTGCAGGAATTGCATCAACTGTATCCGGATCGTTACTGTTATATGCTCGAGCGGGAGAGATGGTGAGATCAATGACCTCTGCGTTTTTATTGGTGACCGACTGCAGATTCAAGTTGCTGTTTTGCCTGCCTTTGTGGGTAATTGGCGGGCGGACGCCCAAGTCTGTGACATCGATAATGTCGGCCGAGTTCATAGTTGCCGACTATACTGGGCCGCTACAACTCTGCGCTTGATAATGAGAATGAGGAGGCATTTTAAGTTTTAACGACTTCTGGAGAAGCGTTATGTAATACACACAGATTCATTTCTGGAGTCTAAAATACAAGATGTACAGTCCCAGCTATAAACGCGTAATCCCACGAATGACGATACAGACTTGGGCAGAAGGAATCACTTAGAGGTTGAACTCTACCAGCACCACATCTACATGGTCAATGGGTATAATCGTACCTAATCCTCATAAGAAGATGCTTAGGGAGGGGAAGCAAACATACTTCTTATAAAATGTCTCCGAGTCTGACGGTGTGGTCTATGTAAGTCGTCAGGCAAAAGTACAATGTCGGCTGGCGTTATAGCAAACCTCGTTACGTCGAGCACCTCGCTGTTTCCTACCGTTTGCCTCGAGCTTTAGACGATGTTCCTTGTCGTCTTTCAACCATTGCAAGGCTACTTTAAACAGAGTGGCGGAGAGCGGAAGATGAGAGGATAGAGAGGACTCTGAAGTGACTGGCCAAACAGCTGGCTCCTCCATAAAGGAGCCAAGGCGCATATGGGCAACATGCGTGGGAAAATCATTCAAACCATCAAAAATGTGGGTTGCATCTAATCTGTCTCAACATGGAGGAATTTTGCATGAGGAAGGGAACTTGCATAGTATAGTTGCCCCACGGGTTTCACTGTCTGCTTTCAGAAAACTGAGCAATTCGTCACGGACAAGGACATCCAAGTCAACGGTCACCTGATTATAACAGTATAAGCCGTGAAAAATGGCTCGACTGAAATGGGCACCTCATCGAGTAGTAAGACATCCCAGGGAACCATAAGTCCAAAGCAGAGTTGGACGCGGCGCCGCTCACCGTCCGAAATGGTGTGCATGTGCCAATCAAGGTCGATATCGAGGATATCGAGAAGGCGATCTCTTCTCTCTTTGTGGCGATAGCCTCCAACTGAATCTAGAAATGCGGATACAACGATGTCACTTCGAACAACCGGGTTCATCGCCCTGAGAAATTATTAGATGTGATACAGTACGGGTGTTCGTGCTGTTAACACGGACCACTCCGTTCCTAAAAAGGTTACACCCGGTGGGGAGTCCCGGAACACATCGCGACCTTTGATGAAAATGTGCCCAGTGACTAATCTTTTACCAGCGAGAACCTGTAAAAGAGTGGACTTTCCGGCTGTAGTACGAGCTCAAAAAAAAAAAGAAAGAGGAAACAGTATTTGAATGTCTATGAAACAGACCTCCATTAGCGCCAATGAGCAAGGTTCGAGAGCCGCGCGGCAGTTCCAAATTTATGTTTCGAAGGGAGGGTTCAGCGTCAGGCTGATGTTGGTAAGTTAGATTTGAAACAGAGATGGCAGGATTGGTGACGGACATGGCAGTGTGCGGACACATGGGCGCCCAAAGCATAGATGATGTGTGATGGTGCTTACATAACTAATTTCCCACAGTCGCTCTTTCCTTCGAAACCAAAAATCTCCGTGTTCCTGCCTCCCCTCCCTATCCAGTCAAGCTTGACTCTCTCACTCTCTTTTTCTTCTTCTTTCTTTCCCTCTTCTTCATTTCTCATTATGCGTATAGAAGCTCTTTTGCCACGTCAGGGCGACTGCTTAAAATGTCCAGAACCCATCCCTTGCAACTGTGCCCCCAATCAAGATTGTTTCCAGATAGGCAGGTCCGCCGTTTCTAATACTTCTATGCTCTCTATCGATCTTGATCACCTCAACAGAGATTGCTTTTCATGTAGTCAGACTAAATGTGTCACCAGAGGAACTAGTGGTACCGGAGGCTCAAGCTCTAGCGGTGTGGGCAAAGGCGCTACTGCAGGCGCTATCGTGGGCGCTTTGATCTTTCTAGGGATAGCAGTCGCTGTCTTCTTTTTTTATCGCAGGAGGATGCGCCTACGCAGGCATCGTACTGCAGTCCATGAGCCTCCTAAGGATATTCCAGCACCAGCTGAAACAGTGCTAAACAGACCTGACCCGACTGAGAAGCCAAACACTCCTTCCCAACTCAATTCTGTGCGCGTGTACTCCAACCCTTCCAACACAACAATCGCCGTCGGATCTCACTCACGTCCCTCATCTCATCGTAGCTCTCCACATACCAATCCCTTCGACGATACCACTTCCATTCAAACAGCTGGTACCGAGGGCACGAATGTTATACCCATCGCCCTTGTTCCAGCAGATTCACAGCGCCCTTCGTCACTCGTATCTGAAGGCCACTCTCAAGCATCTGGCTCGTCAAACCCGCCTGTGCGTCCAGCTCGATCCCCAGACCTCAACTTGGATCACGTCAATGTTTCTCGCGATTCCGTTAGAGGCCCCCCTAACTATGCCCAGTCAACTCGTTCGGGTATGTCGGGCTTCACACACAGGAATTCGTATATGTCCAGCGCAAGCTTCGCCAGCGATGTTTTGAATGAGCCTCCCCAGATCATAACACCGACTCAAGGAGCAGTCCGTCAGGTCCTAGGTGTCGTCAAGGCTGAAGTGATTAACGCACCTGCGCCTGTTCCCACCTCCAATGATAGTTTAAAGCCCCCATCTACCTCTCGCCCAGCTATCAGATCTCCGTTGGCATCTAAATCATTTGGTCCAGGCGACATGGTCACGGAAGCAGACGAAAATCAATTGGACCCATTCAGTGACAACGCCTCTATCAACGCGGAGTATGGTGTCTCCCCTGCGCCTACTGCTACATCGTTCGCACATCATTCTACTAGTGCCGTTCGAGGCTCTCAACCAGAATGGGTCGAAACACCAAACATGCCTTGGCCCCAAATCAATGATAACACGAGTCGCCCTTCAAGCATAAGCACACAGGCTGCCACTTCTGAGGTTGACATCGCTAGCGCTACGCGAGTCAAGGTAGGATTCGCCGAGTATGCTGCGAACCCCCTAGGTAACCCGAGCGGCGCACCTCGTTCACCTTACAGAACCACAATGGGAAGACTAGTTAGCCCTACTACTCCTGACCCTGGCAATTTACAAGACCAGCAGCAGAAAGCATTAGCCCACGCCCAAACCCAGAGCCACGACTTGAGTCGAAGAGCTTCCAGTGGATCGGCTATGTCGGCAGCTTCTTCCATTCATGCTGACTCAATATTAGAAGGATTCCCGATAGTGCCTCCGTCGCCCATATCAAACCGGCCCATCAGATCACCCCCAGTCTCTCCCTTGGGACAACAATACTTCAGCCCTCCCTCACCAGCGGCAGCCAACCATACAATCAATGTTGCACCGCCTTCCCCCCATGTGCAGCAGTCGTTCACAGACGAAAGACATCAATCTCATGCCTCCGACGAATCCAGTCTTCCTCCGCCTCCGAACCGACGGACACTTGGTTTATCCACTGGCTCTCAGCTGTCCACTGCATCTTCTGGTCTCGGATCGTTCGCTTTCCAGATTGACTCCGGTGATGGCGCAGTCTCCACCCCTCCCAGCTCGTTCAACAATCACAACCGCCAAAGGGCAAGTCTGGATACTCTCGCTCTCACAAGCGACTTGTCCTCTTATCCACTAGGGTTTGATCGTGAGAGCGTCCAAATGCCAATGCCCCAGCGTCAAAAGCATAATCAATAGTACC
The DNA here is from genome assembly GCA_900068965.1 of Calocybe gambosa. Classification (NCBI taxonomy): domain Eukaryota; kingdom Fungi; phylum Basidiomycota; class Agaricomycetes; order Agaricales; family Lyophyllaceae; genus Calocybe; species Calocybe gambosa. The sequence continues at coordinate 50,612 of CEMU01569263.1, forward strand.
ATGCGCTCAAAGCGTTGAATGCCCTTATTTTTCTCTACCACAGGCTGGAATATGGAATAAGTGTCAGTGTACAACAGAACAGACCCTCACGCCCTTCCGATCATCTTCCATTTTCCTACGTCATGACTTACTTATCCTTTTATTAACTTTATCTATTCTACTTGCTTGCAAGTTGCTCATATTTTTTCCTGTATTGCTGTGGGGGTACTTTGATGTGGGCACCAGCTGAAGTATTTATACCTTCGTTCATGTACATGCATCAATTTAGGTGTCTTGTGCTTAACCCAACAATTTGTGGTCGAATTACAAAGTCAGCCTGTGTGACTAATTGTCACTTGAACCGCCACATCTGACACTTCTACCAGTTGCTACTATGCGAGCGGAAGTACAGCAATTAATTGAGATGGTAACTCGTCTATTTCAATGTCTAATGTGCTGATTCTATGCGGTTCCAAGGGCGCGTCGCCTGCTCAGGCTCGAGCAGCCCTTCGTCAGTATAACGACGTTATGCAAGCAGCAGAAAGATTTTTCGACGGTGCATTTGACCATATAAAGGATGATGAGGATAAACCAGTTATGTCTGAGGCCAAGCGCGCGGTTCGTCCAGCGGTACGCGGGCAGCTGAGCAATTTTACCCCTTCAAGTTTCACTCCTGTCATCTAGACTCCTGACGACGATGACATGAACTCCGACGATTCACAGGACGAGGATGAATGGAACGATGGTATGCCCTTTCTCTATACTATTATATATATATATAATTATACCATGCAAAGACTATGTTGATTTTGAATTGGACGACCAACCCAAGGTCAATGGAGGCCAGGGTGTTGCGGACCCTTACTCTGGTATTTAACAGCTATCGAAACGCGATACACGACTGAAAACGCGATAGGAATATTTTTTTCTAAAGAACGACGAGAAGAAGTTGTTGAAGTTGAAGAACAGCCAGAAATCGTGAACATTCCCGGAGTTGAGGAACGAGTTAAACTTATGACACAAGGCCAGTGGATGAAAGGTTGCCCCGAGGGAGGAGAGCAAAGCTTTTTGTTTAGCTTGTACTCACAGCTCGCTGAAGGTGAATGTCCGTGCCCTTTTGCTTGCGGCTCCTCGATAAAGCGGAAGAAAAGCGATTTCTTTGCCATCTACGTAAGTCTACTCATCCGTATAGCCTAGTGCCCAACAACAATGTTTCACTAGTCCAGTTTTGCGATATATGTTCGGCAACTGCAGGAAATGATCCGGCAGACCTGCAAAGGTTGCAGTATCGAATTTTGTTTAGCATGTGGTGAACCAGCGGCCGCCGATAAAGTCAGACGTCCAGCGACTGGTACTGCCGATGATCCCCTATTCCACTGCTCTAATATACAAGGTGTCATCCTTGGAGTCGGACTCTCTATGCTAGAACAAATATTCACCGAGCAAAATTATGAACCTCAAGAAACAAAAGAGAAAAGTTCCAAACCTCCCAAACGACGGAAGACAAGTGCCAAATCCGAACTAGACGAAGATGATGACGTATACTATGCCAGCATGCAAACTATCAGTAAGAAGAAAGGTGGGATAGGATATGCCGGAGATCAGAAGGAGGATGTAAGTGTCCATTATCCCACACACTCAGATAGCTCATGCAAGGCAGAATTCCGGACAACTGGAAGCACAGGCTATCCAACGTACCAAAGATGAGAAAATTGGAAACCTTCTTTCGGCCATACGTGTCTACCTACCAAATCTCCACCGTGAAGGCGGTGGTCAGACAAGCGATTATCTGGTGCACCCAACAGCCTTAGCTCATCTCCGACGACGGTTCAACTACATATGCACTGGACTTCTCAGGAATGATTCTCTTGCAGATATGTCCGAACGCTCCGTACTGTACTTCGAGTTGTTTCACTGGCTTGAGGTATGCGTCTATAGTCTACTTTGCTCACCAATTTTAAAATCCCACACAAGACGATCTCTAATCACGAAGCACTGGCCTCTATGATGGCGATGCCCATCATGGTTGTTGTATCTGTGAAGGCCATCACAGTGAAAAAGTCATCCAACAGCAGTATCCGAGAGCGTGTTATTGTGTATGAAGGAAGCGCCGGCCCGCGCGAGTTGTTAGAGGCAATCGTCATCCAAGCACAAGCTGCACTGAAGGGCTTAGAAGGTTCCAAACCCCAGGAGACCCCCGAGGAGGAGCTGACGGAAGAACAAAAACGTATGACCATCGACATCAAAGGGAAATCGAAACAATTGCTCGTAGACACTTGCGATGAAAATCAAAAGTTGTCTGACTTTTGCAACCGCATCTTAGCCACAGCGAATGCCATTGATCGGTCCTTACGCGATACAAAAGGGGAATCATTCGTTGACCGTCTGCACGCCTCTCTGCCCAGGCTGTTTACATCGTCAGCATCAACCCAAGTCATCGCCGGTGAAACAGAAGAAAGCGCAAGAAAAGCATACCTCGTGTGGGCGACACAAGTAAGGTTTGAATACTGTGATCTTACAATCCCAGTGGAGAAGGGTAGCGAAGAAGAGAATGCAACGCCAAATTATAAGTCCTACTACAACAATGAAGCTCGCATGTTGGCAAACTCGGACATTCCAAAACGTTCTCTCGCCATTGCGAAGGAGGTAAAAGCAGCTTCTCCTTATTTTGCAAGTTACTGACAGGACGTGCACAGCTTGCAATTCTTACCACTAACCTACCGGTATCCTGGGACTCATCGATCTTTCTACGAGTTGATGAGGCCCGAGTTGACGTTATCAAGGCACTGATCACGGGCCCCGAAGGCACGCCGTACGTTCCCTCGCGTATTGATAGTTGAGCTTAGACGATGGCTAATTGATCTCTGTAGCTATTATAACGGATGGTACGCTCATAATGCCTGCCCGCTATTACTATTGATTCCCAAACTAGCTATGTCTTTGATATATTTCTGGGGCCAAGCTACAACCAGTCCCCGCCAAGCGTTAAGTACATGACCGTAAGTTATCGAACAATAAATCCAGGCATATTCGATGAGTTATACCTCATTCTAGACAAATGGTGGAAAATACCGCTTCAACCCAAACCTCTACGCCGTAAGATAAATTTTCGTTCTAAAAAAACCTTTGGTAAACTTTAAAGCAGGATGGCAAAGTGTGTCTGTCATTATTGGGAACCTGGTCAGGGCCAGGATGGGTTTCAGGTAAATCCACACTACTCCAGGTCAGCAGCCCTCGACAATTCTCCCGCAAATCCCGGCTCATATACAATCAGGTCCTCATTTCCATCCAGTCAATGATTCTATGTGAGGAACCTTATGTGAATGAACCTGGATGGGCTCAGAATGCTGGCACACCACAATCGCATGCATGTGCGCCTTTCACTTAGCCGTTTCACATATCTCTCACTTGTCATGTAGACTCTGCCAATGTCCGCCGCATGGTTGTCAAAACTGCAGTAGGTGCCGAGTTTTTTATCCACGGGGATCTTATTTGAGTTTGATATAGATGTTGGGCAACCTTAAGAATCCTCCTGAACCATTCGCTGATATTATTCGCACTCATTTCCGCCTTAAAGCCCGATCTATCGTATCGCAGCTTGACGATTGGTTGTTGAAAGACGACGGTAAACAGACGGCAGGTGATGGTGGCGGGTACATCGGGGGCGGGGTCGGCGGAAGTAACAATGGGTTTAAAAAGGATATTGAAGAAATGAAAGCTGTCCTGGTACAACTCGAAGCCGACAGAGCCTGACTTGTAGTGCTACCGCATTTGCGATAAGGCCTCTCAGGATTCAACATCTAGTACTAAGTCTGCTGTAAGCAGCTATCGAAGCTTATTATTAGAGGTTGGTGTAATGTAATAGCGGAAACTTATTTTCTAATTGGTTTAATAGCCTATGACAACCGTCTCAGTTGCCGACCGTTGGCACAATGGAACCAGTTTACACACCTTTTTCGTTAACTCATATATTCGTTTCTGTCCTGCAAACAATATAGCAGCTGTAAGGACACTTTGCACAAGCTTGCTCCCAATGCCCTTGTACAATCCTCGAACCCCCTCTTCTGTCCAAATGGCAAGAATACCATCAACGGAAGACCTGTATTTCAAAGCACCATTGTGGCCGGCTTGTAGCCTGCTCTTGATCACACTTAAAAAGAATCCTCCTGAGACTAGCGAGCGACGAGTTACGAATTACTCACATATAAGGATATGTCGAGGCGGTGGCCACTATACCCAGTAATTAGTCAAGTGATGTTGCAAACTCCAGGAAGCGCACCAAGTTTTGATAGAGCGCCCAAGTAGAAGAAATCCCAGTCAGACAAGATGGCAACTGTAGTAACTGCAGCTCCTGTGGCTCTAAGCTTGCGGGTACGACTTGCGACTAGGTTATTCTTTAGCTGTTCAAAGACGGTGTACTGAAGCACAGGATTGATAACCAAGACCAGTGCCGGACCGATGCCACGCCATAACGCTCTGTAGGGGCCGTTTCCAACGTTATTGAGGATAGAGTGGTCACGAAAACTAACCGAACGCCATCTTTAGCAATGATGTATTTGAGAGTCTCGAGAAAACCAAGCTTCTTGATAGTGACCTCTTGTACCTCGGCGCCCGAATTATTCATGGTGTGCACTGCTTGAGAGGTTTGCACCACCCAGATCGGGTTACTGAGGATTGTTGTAGCACAACCTATCAGATAGCGTCCATAAACTCTTATTGCCAGCTTGAATTTACACAAACCTGCAATCATGCCGGTCATTATTGACTCGAAAGTTGTAAGACCTTTGCCGCCCAACCTCGACCTGAGAATTGCGCCACGGGAACGCTCGTAAAAATAATAGTAGACCCTTTCAAAAACGTCAACAGAGATCAAGGACTCATTATCTTCCATACCCATTGGTCACAGCAATGCCCACCAGGCTTGAATCCAATCCGCTGTACAGGCCCACGATTCCTTCACGCTTTATTGTATCAACAATGACCTCGTAAACAGACTTATAGTGGGTCAGCTATATAGATCACAAAATGCCCGAGTATAGTACTTTATTGGTTTCGTTCTTAGCCCCAACTGCAGCACGAGTGGAGATGAAAATAAGAGGGCTAATTGCAACTGATGAGTTTCAGAGCCTGTGCAACCGTGAAGATACTCACTAAGTCACGGTCATAGCTACGATTCCGCCAGTTGCGCCTGCAATGGCATGTATGACCGAGTCGCTCATTTTGACAAAGTCTGTAAAAGGTAACAACAGAGCGACGTTGCGAATCCAAAGCATGCGTCCCACATGTTAGTTAAAAACATATCCGACCTGCCTGGTTCGAACAGGCGACATTCAGATTAACAGTTAACCAGTTACAGTCTGACGCTCTTCCAACTGAGCTAAGGTCGGATAACAGTTTTGGCCTTGAAATCTATCAAATCCTTCTTTGACATCTGACCTCCATGAGCGACTTGTCCACCGCACTATCTGACGGTTCCTGCCTCGTCGATTCCCCAGGTCCCTCATCCGATCTTAGGTCCGTCCTTCTTGGCCGTTTGGCCAAATATTATGTCCGCCTAGGCTCAGCAAACCTCACCGACACTGCATCCCTGGAGCTGATTCAGTTTACCACCGCAAAGGAAGCTCTTTCTGTCGTCTCAAGGGTCCAAAAAGTAATAGGTTTCGATTCCAAACTGGAAGGCGACCAGCCCCCCTTGATTGGCGCGCGAGATTTAGCACAACTACGTACACTCCTATCTATCGTTTTCAAATGGGGTGTTGACCCTCTTTTCACCCGAATCGTCTCTGCACTGCTCGACAATGCTCCTAGTCAGAATGCTCTAGAAATCAACCTGCGAGAGGATTATTTTTCCTTGTCCTCCTTGATAACCGAGCTGTTTTCTCTTCTTTTTCCGGACGGTGTCCAAGGCCGAATACCGCAAACCCTCATAACGACAACGATTCTTGAGAGACATCCAGTTAACCTTCTCAAATCGTCTATGACACTCGGATGGCTCCCAAAATCTTTGAGTTTCCAGTCATGTTCTGCATTGGATGCGAGTCGGCCTTTGACATTTCGCTTTCTTGCACTGTAGGTACTTTGCTGGCGTCCAATGTCAATCATACTGAAGCACCCAATCCAGCCTTCCGCCCTATGAAACAATTAATATTATTGGGAATATACTCTCTTCACATCCGACTCTTCCATCTTATGCTCGTAAATTATGCATCACTCTACTCGACAGACAACTATCGCGACCACAAGGCATCCAAGGCCTCTTTGCAGCAGTGTTTGGAGAAGAAGAAGCTGCATTGGATTTAGTCGGAGAAAAGCTGCAACATATTTCTAGGGTGTTGACTACTGTTCCTAATATCGATCCTGAAGTATGTTGGGCATGCTCTGACATGCAAGGTATATTCAAATGTGTTTAGGAACACTTCAGACGCATCGTTCCCAGATTGTTAAATTTATTATCCTCTCAGGAATCCGTCGTCAACAAACGCACCGCGGCCTATGTCATATCCCGAATGTTATCGGCAGATGGCTCGTTCCCACATCAAGAAATAGCATCCAAAATCGTCCTTTCCTCACTTCATAGCCCGTTCTTTCATGCTTCCAAAAAGAGTAGTCATCTAGATCTTTTAGCTTCGCACAATTCCGCTCATTTGGCTCCTTCCTTAACCTTGGACACACTGCTCACACTCGTCTCGAATGCTGATCCGTCGCCAGCATTGATATCTAATCTTCTTTCCCCCGTTGTGTCAATATTGTACTCCCTCTTATACTATATGGATAAAGTCAAAACTGCGGATCCTAACCTTCGGGAATCTCTACGCGGTCTGCTGATGAGCTGGGCAAAGATCGTCGAATACACTGAAGGTGTCAATATTCTTTGGTCCTTGTTACACAGCGACCATTGTCAATGGATTGTAGTCTCTGAGGGTAGATTCAGAAGAGTTGAAGGGTAAGCTTCCCCGTCCATCTCGCTAATTATGTAATTCAACGATCCGTCATAGATATGAACAACAATCCTCCTTGTCTTTCCTCACCCCACAAGACTTCAACGCTGATGGCGCAAGCCTCTCTCTGGATTCCAACATCCTCAAACTATATCCTGACCCCGCCCACTTTGTTGAATTTCTCAAAACAATAAAGCGGACAGAAATTTCGTCAGAATTATTTGTTAATCTACTCGAGGCTTATCGTAGTCATAAGTCCACGGTTGACGAAGATCCAACCAGGTAAGGATCCCAGACTCACGAAAGCGAACTGCTGATCCGTTTCCAGAACGCTACTTTATCTTCAAATTATTACCCTGATGCAAACACAATTAACGGATGGGAAGTCATCGTCAAACATACTCTGTAAACCAACACATATGCTATCCTTCATAAAACACGTTTTACAATCTGCTGAATGGCCTCCTAAGAGGAATAGAGAAAGCCAAAGCAGCAACCACCTGATGTTGTTTACAAATGAGGACTATGGCCTTTTTACAGAAGGCGATAGCGACGACGAGGATCTCCCTGGTGCAGAATCAGCTGCTGTGGACGACGAGATGACTGAAACGGCAATTACCTTGTTACTTTCCATCCTTGAAGGTGCAGTGTATTTTACATTTGTGTTTATGGATACCGTCTAATTTGTATCAGCCAACGAGGATCTATCTGCTATAAACACCCCCGCCTTAAATGATGTGTTTTCTTTTCTAGAGCCGCTGGCGCATAATGGATCAGATATATTGCGACCGTTAGCTCGAGAAGCGAGGATGGTAATGACTGCGCGTTTGGCATCCACATCTGCTCAGCACACGAGCGGAGCGCGTAACCAGCCCAAAGAGAGCTCATATGACGTTTATCAGAAGGCACTGAAACTTCTTCAGGATCCAGTTCTTCCCGTGCGTGCCCACGGGTTGCTACTTTTACGGCAGCTAGTCTCGCCAGCGCCAGATTCAGATCAACCACGTTTAAACGATGATGCTCTAGTGCCCGCCATACTTTCTATATTTTTGCAATCCGTTCAAGACGATGATTCGTTTGTATTCTTGAATGCTGTCCAAGGATTGGCGGCCATGGTAGAAAAGTTTGGTAAAGACGTTCTGAGCTCTTTGCTGGCAGAATATGCAGGTGGCTTGGACGGGCTAGGGTTGGCTAACTTAACCCAGCATGATTTGAACATCAGGCTGCGTGTCGGAGAGGCTTTGGCCGTGGTGATAAGAAGATGCGGTGAAGCCTTGAGCATTCACGGTAATATGTCTTTCCTTGATCATGTTTATTGCTCATTCCTACTCTCAAAGTGGATAAGATAGTGCCTCCGCTTCTTAAAATCTCCAGATCGTCTTATATTCCGACTGCTCTTCGCGCGTCATCCCTATCGTTGCTAGCGGGCTGTGAAGGCGCGAGCCCTCTATCTATGTTGTTGTATGCCCCGGATCTAGCGGAAGCCATGATAGATATTTTACAGATTGAGAATGTACCAGCCAAGTCAAAATCTCCTGCGATACAGGACGAGGAAGATCAACAATCGAGTATTAGCTTCCAACCGTTATCCTCGGACTCCAAACTTCCAACACTTCGACGTGCCGCTTTGCATTTCCTTTCACGCCTATTTTTGGGAATTACCAAGCAAATATACGGCGAATCTTACGGGGAAAACCTTTTCACGGACGCTCTTTTGCGGCGCGCAAAGATCACACTGTCATATGTGGCAGCCGCCGACGAAGACAGCATTGTAAAAGCCATGGCGAGAGAGGCAAGCGATCATCTTAACCAAATGAACGAGGCGGTATTGGGGTTATGAGATGTTCGTATTGATAAATTGCATAGGTACAGTGTTAACAATATCACACTGTAACAATGTTTACCCCGTATCTGTCTCAGAAGAAGTAGTTTTGACACAGCTGAGTCAATAAAAGGGTATATTTTATATTGGTTATAAGTCCAAAGACTTGTTTAAGACGAGTCGCACGCTAAAGGTATGGGCAGCCCATAGCCCGCGCCGTCAACTAACCTTAAGGTTAAATTTCTCAGGCCTTTCCGCAAGATTTGTGTCTTTAAATTGGGTAGAGCTAGCGTTCTGTATTCGAGATCACACCCACGGCTTTACTAATTTCGTCGATGCGTGCTCTGAGTTTTTTCCACTTCGGGTTGCCCACTAGAAAGTATGGAGAATGATCGTGTGCTGCATCGGTTGTGGCGTCAAGTTGTAGGAAAGGGTTAGAGATACTAGAGTAATAGGCCATATGAAGTGCCTTAAAGATCTATCAAGACAATTCAGCATACAAACTTATGAAAAAAAAAAAAACATAGACGGTGCTTGCCGTAGTAATTTCCGCGTCTTTGACTACGACGTCGGATAGGGCCAGTGCTATGACGATTTTGACCTTCAATGGAGTGACGTATCCGTATACAGCAACATCCTCAATAGTGTAAAGAAGACCAATATAGCATTCTGTGGTCTTCGCTCCTGCAATTATTGTTAATTGTTAGCCTCGTATGGCGCCTGTCCAGATGCTCATATGCTTGCCTCGTTCTTCAATGACGTCCAGACTTGTGTGCGCTATGTAATGGTACTTGATGGAGTGCTCGTTATGCTTCGTAAACGTCCGGATGAGGATTGGGTGGTTTTGAGGAGAGATGAATGCCACCGCGTTTAATCGAAGGTTGGGAGCCATGACCTGCGATGGTGGTTCTGGTCAAGTGACATTATAATGCTTCGTAAGCACAAGATTAGATTAGATTTTGAAGCTATAGTGGCTACACATAATTTTAAACTGTGGTAGTTTGTGCAACAGAGAAATTGTTGACACTTTCAACTATTTCTTCCAAACCGGGCTCGACAAGCTTCGTGATCTAGATTGTTTTTGATTAGAAAGTTCCCCTTTTCATCAAGACATCTCACCTTTCCAATAGCAACCGTTCGACCTAGATTGAGATGGGATTAGAGATCTTGACAAGCAAGCGATTGGCGATTGGGGACCTACCCTCATCTCGAATTGTGAACCGACCAAGCTGCGGGTAGTCAACAAACCTCTCAACACACACTGGTGCCGTAGTCTCAACGAGAGCGACAATCTTCTGCCCTGTTTGCACAATGGATTGACGCTAGTATGATCTAAAGGCGTCTTACGAACCTTTTTTTGCAAATTGCGGGGGTTTCTTGGATTTTCGACCTGTAGCTTTATCATAGTAATGTAACAGAGCCTGATGAAGTTGTGAGTATTGACGGGAGATGCGCAAAAAATATGCATACGGGTAGTGTGACTTCTTCCGATAACGTGTGGATATGCATCACGGCGGAATAACCTGCACAGATGATACTTTTGTGCTCTAGAATCGCCAATTGTGCTTCGAACTGACGGACAGCATGGATAGGTTTGAGAGGGGAGGTTAATACAAATCCGGGGCTGATTTCATCGTCCTCGACACCACGTAAGCGCACACGAACATTGTCTCCACACAATGCTTGTGAGACCTCTGATTCCATCTCGTTATACATGGCTGTTACTTCGACTTCAACTTTATTGGGCATAAGAATCAGATGATCGCCCTTGCGCATGAGGCCTGATTCAACTTTTCCGACAATTATCGTTCCCATGTCTTTGTATTTCTCCGAAACCGGTATCATGAGTGGCGCATTAAGCTTGCGATCGACCATTGGCATCTGGTCAAGGTGCTCAAGGAAAGATGGCCCGCTAGTCAGGGAATGTCAGTCATTACCGCGATTTATTCTAATGCATTTAGACGCTCACTTCCACCATGAGCAAATATCCTTGGATACTGGATTCTTGAGGTTCAGGCCGGTGTATGCGGATACAGGGAGGAAAGTTATATCAGTCTTTGGGTTAAACCCTGCAGCTTTGATAAACGGGGTCAATTTATCCTTGATCTCGTCGTACCGGGCCTTGTCCCATTGAACCGTGGGGTCATCCATTTTATTGACAACAACAACAACCTTCGAAACGCCAGCGGTCTTGACCAGCATGACATGTTCCCTTGTCTGCCCTCCCTTTTCAAATCCGGTCTCAAACTCCCCCTTTCGCGCTGATATAACAAGAATGGCGACGTCCGCCTGAGCAGCTCCCGAAATCATTGATGGGACAAAAGTTTTGTGACCAGGCGCATCGAGAATGGTATATCGACGCTTTTCAGTCTCAAAGTAAGCCCGGCCTACTTCGACTGTTTTTCCCTTGCTTCTTTCCTGCGGTGTGGAATCAAGGGCCCAGCTGAGATACCAAGATTCACGGCCTGCTTCTTTAGCATCACGCTCGTATTTTTCCATAGTACGTTTATCCACCATGCCAGTGATAAATAGCAGATTACCACCCATGGTACTTTTACCTGCATCCACATGGCCAATGAAAACGATGTTTAAATGGTCTTTGACTGCGACAACGGATTAGATCAATTCGGCTTTTGGTATGCGTATATAATCTGGCTTACCACTACCGTAGAGATCATCCAATACTGCTTGATCCGCAATATTTTTTAACTCTTGAGCAATGGCAGCTGCATCTGTCTTCGCCTTCTGCGTTGAAAATGTTTTAGATGCTGCTGGGGCTGGAGTACCAGGTTTGGACGTCGAATATGCAACAGACTGTGTCGTATGAACAGCTGGTGTAGCCCTGGGCTCGGCTTTATTCTGAGTTTCCACGGGAGGAGCAGCAGTAGCAAGCGATGGTTGTGAGGGTGGTTGGGACTTGGAACCGCCAATATTAAGGGTTATTGTCGGTGGTGGTGGAGGTGCTTCCGTTTGCTCTGGGCGTTCTACTGGGGGCGGCGGCTGATTTATAGGCGTTTGTGAAGTGGCAAAGCTTTTACCAGGGATGAACTCGAAAGCGCCAGGGTTGAGCTTGCTCATGTTGGAAGATGGTCAAGTGAAAGTTAGATAATATGACTGGTGATATTGTTTTTTTTGGGGGGGTATGACTCTGAAAGAATTCTCATTTCACGTTAAATTGAGAGTGTTATATTCTACGAACTGTATGTCAAGATGATAACCGATGCCCAGGTGTGACTGAGCTGGTGATCATCAAATCAGTCCTGAACAACGTCCAAGTGGAATTTGATCATTGACCATACTCATTCGTTTTCATTTTACCATGTCGGAGAACCATGAAGAATTTTTAGCTGTCCTTAAGGCTTCATACGACTATTCACCGCAGTCCGACGACGAAATAGCTATCAAAGAAGACCAGATTCTATTTCTCAAGGAGAAAGTTGATGATGAGTATGTTTATATGTTTAGATATACATTCTCGTTCAATCCAGCTCATTTGCTACCCTCTAGCTGGTGGAAGGTCAAAATCAAAGCAGACTCCCCAGAAGCTGATAGTCCTGTTGGTCTTGTGCCCTCCGCATATGTTGAAAAGGCCAGTACTTTGCCATTTTTTACGCAAAGGTGAACGTTGAATCGGCCGGATTAGGCGACCTATACCTCCAAAGTCAAAGCATTGTACGACTACGGGGCGGCTGCTGACGGTGAACTTTCTATTGAAGAAGACGAGATTCTGCTTGTCTTTTTTACGGAGCAGGACTGGATACTTGTACAAAGTCAAAGGGAAGGTGGTAGGGCCGGCTTCGTGCCTGGCAACTATGTTGAGCCCTACACAGAAAGCGAAGCGTTCTCACCACCCCGAATCATTGTACCACCCGTTGTATGCTTATTTTAATCCGTCGGGAATATTACACTCACCCTTCTCTAGGCTCCGCGGCCTGTAAGCTCCTATGTTGATCCAGCCGATCGTGTAGCCTCCTCCAAGGTGTCCGCAGACGGCATTAAGACTTGGTCTGTATCGGAAGTAGATAAGAAGGGGAAGAAAAAGAAAGGCACATTGGGCATAGGTAACGGGGCGGTATTTTTTGCTAGTGAATCTGACAAGGTATGCATGGCTGTTTCGTTCCACTAGTAATTCATGAAGCTCTCTTCTCTAGACCCCCGTTCAGAAATGGCAAATTGTTGACGTACAAAGTGTGACTAGTGAAAAAGTCAAGCATGTCATGATTGTTATTGGAGGGATAGCTCCTATAGATCTCCACTTTCATGCTGGTTCGAAGGACAACGTTGAAGAAATTATAGGAAAGCTCAAATCGTCCCAAGCTCTAGCCAACCCCTCAGAACCTACGGATACCACTCGCAATTCTTTCACCCAGGCGTCCATACCCGAAGAGCTACCTGCACCGAAGAAAGCTTCCGTTCACTTTTCCCACAGCGCTCCTGATATCATTCCGGTGCCAAACGAGGAAGAAGACAATGACGACGACGACGAGACTCACAAAATGGCAAGCCCGTCTATCAACAGCATTGAACAACCCATTCATCAAAACGGAGAAATGGAGATTGGGGTTGCATTGTATGATTTTACAGCCGACGGTGATGATGAACTATCAATTCGAGAGGGAGAACAGCTTACCATCCTAGAAAGAGAAGGTGACGATTGGTGGAAGTGTCGTAACTCTAAAGATGAAGAAGGGGTTGTTCCTGCGTCATATATTGAGGTATATACACCAATACTCCGATCCTGGGGTGAGCTGATTGTCAACATGCAGATAGCAGATCCTGCTCAAGGTGTGAATCCCATCCAAGGCGTTGATCCTGTATCGAAAGTGGGGCCGCAATCGGTTTCCCCTGAGCCGGAGGAAGTCGAAGAGGCGGCCGAGGAGGAGAGGCGACGTGCTGAAGAGGAGCGTGTATTGAAAGAGCAAGAAGCGCAAAGGGCTGAGCAGGCAAAAAAGAAGGCAGAAGCTCAGAAACGGGCGAAGGAGGCTGCCATTGCTGCGGAGGTAGAGCGTCAGAGACGTAAAGAGGCTGCTGCTGCCCGTACTCCCCCTTCATCTGCAGTGTAAGTGGTTGTACACTTGAGCTCGATGATATCATCTCAACAGTCGAGTCAGAGATCAAAAAAAAAGTGCAGCACAAGGCAGTGCCAGTTCGAACTCTAAGAGTCGGCCATCCTCTGAAAATAATCGTTAGTAATCGTGCGATTACTGTTGTACGCTCAATGAGTTTATTAACCGTCTCAGGACCTCCTCCGGAACATACACGCATATGGCATGACCGTTCTGGACAATTCCGCGTGGAAGCTGCCTTCCTGGGCTTCAATAATGGTAAGTTAAGGTTGCATAAAGTAAACGGCGTTATTGTGGAAGTCCCATCGGAAAAAATGTCCATCGAGGATGTGAAGTTCGTCGAGCGCTTAATAAGTAAGGAATCTAGGCCAGCTGCGACTAAGCAGGTGTCTGAAGATGACATACCTTTGGGGCTCACTCGGTCGGCTACAGCAGCAACTGCACACCACAGCCAGACACGATCCGCTCCCAGGAAGGCTCCCCAAATCGATTGGTTTGATTTCTTCCTTTCCGCGGGCTGTGATCTAGACGACTGCACTCGATATGCTGCATCTTTTGAACGGGACAAACTTGACGAAATCCTTCTTCCGGATATAACAGAAGGAACTATGCGCTCTCTTGGTGTACGAGAGGGTGACATAATTCGCATCGCAAAAGCCATTGAAAAACGGAGACCCACAGATAACCTCCGAAAGCCGAGCTCCCATGTTCAAGAACAATTACGACGTGATGAGGAGTTAGCTCGGCAACTACAAGCCCAAGAAGCGGGAGGGACACGAGCAGCGGCGCCGAATTTATTTGCTGCAGGACCAGGAGGCGCTCTCAAGACGCAGACTCGTCGTGGAAGGCCTACGCCAAGTAAAAGTTTACCCCCCTTCCAGGTAGACCTCAAAGCAATATCTACTGCGTCCGATCAAATACAGAGGACGTCATCTCCACAAGTCTCTAGCCCGACGATTGCTGTCAGCGCTCCTCCTCGATCTAGCTCCGCAGCGCCGGCTAGCGGTTTCGATGACGATGCATGGACGAATCGCCCGAGCTCGACAAAACCTACCGGCACTCTTTCTCATCGTGCTCCTTCTGCGCCTCCAGCTTCAATCACGGTAGAGCCACTTTCAAAGGCCCAGCCCGTACCTGCAAAGTCGCCGGTACCTATGTCTGCGTCTCCTAAAGTGGCAGCCACTCAGCCTGTGTCCACAGTACCTGTAGCTGGCCCTGCTCCATCCTCGAATTCTTCTAGTCTCCCGAAGGCGGAATCTGACATCTTCGATCAGCTCTCACGACTTGGAGAGTTGCGCAAGCAATCAACGTCTGCTCAATCGCAGATCACCTCACCTCCTACTATGATACCTCCAAGCTTTCAAGTGGGCCTTGGTATGGGCTCTTCCCCTACACCAATTGGCCAGCTTATCCAGAATCCTCAACTAAACCCACAACAGCTTTCACATCAGCCTTATAACGGGCCACGAGGTCCATTCGCACCTGTGCCTGCAAACCAAAGCCTTTTGCAACCTCTGATACCTACCACCACCGGACTCACTGGGATGGTCCCTACTCGAACAGGTCTGCCTGTTTCCCAGTTTTCAGGCTCTTCACCTTCCTTCCTTTCCCAGCAGCCTGCGGGGCTCCCTCAACCCTTGATGATGGCGCAAACTGGTTTACCTTCCCCAGGTTATGGCTCTATTCAAAATCCTGGATCTGCCTCCACGCAAAATCGTATGTTTCTTTGCTGGGATCGTGTGTATCTAACAATAACCAATACGTCCCGTAGAACACACAGGATTTAATTCGAATTTTGCGCAGTCCCCTTTTAATAATTCAACTTCGTCGCTAGTCCCGCCACTTCCCGCCTCATTGCCCGTAAGCGATAATTCACCTGCGAATATATTTGCTCAGATGAAATCGGGTACGTTTGCAACTGATAATAATACGAACGCACCATCGCAGCCAAGTATGTCTGGAAATTGATCTCGTGTATGTTCCATTGACCTTGTCTTGTAGTGCTTACTGCGCAGTCCACTGGATGGAGTCAGCCATATCAAAGTGGATACATGGGTTTTCAGCGTTGAGTACCATTTTATCATCAATTAAGCGATTAATACTTGGATGAGACATAAGTACAATCAATGGATATAATACAATGATGGAATCATGATGGACTCTCTACGATACCCTGAGCATAACCTACCCGTAATAAGTATGTTCTTAGAGTCTGCCGTATTTCTGGTGCTATCTCTCGGGTCAAGAGGTCAGCTGCAAGGGGATATATAGCTGGCAAATATCGCGAAAACTATGAAAGCATCCATAAGTCGAGCTGAATGATTGATGATAGGTGTTTATACATACTGTCTTGTCGTCAAATTTACAAAAACCGTCCAAAATCTCCCCTACTACAGGAGTCCATGCCGTTATATTCTTACTCTGTGTATCAGCACGCAACTTGTTATAATCCTGTAGCACCCCTAGTCCGAGTCTATTTGAATATCAGCTTATATCAGGATCAACGCGGAAGGTGAAGCGTACGGTAGCAGTCTCTCCGCAATTTGAGAGCGCGTTGCTTGATGCTCTGGTCTCGGATCATAGTACATCTGTAGCAGCATATGTACTAATATTGCAGCGCTGCTTGATTCCTGCTTCAGAAGGTTGGGCAAATGCTTCATAAAGCCTTCGAGCAGATCATGAGCGCAGTGGTATGGAGATCGCCGGGAAATAACATACCAACTTTCCAGAGTCCAGTTCGAAGCTCCTTGTCTTCATTAAACATACGGGCAAACTGATAGCTATGATCCAAAACACCCATTAACCGTAAAAGCTGCTCTGGGGGTATGGTGGCATAAACATTGTTGTTACGTAGCAGATCGCTTGTGGTTTCAATGAGTAACAACTGAAGTACACATTTCACAATGATCTGCTTGAATATCCGACGGCGCTCTGTAAGTGACGATTTGGATTCTGTGCTGGGCTTCTCGCCCGTTGGTGAAAGGGGAGCTGGTATGATGGTGTGACCGTTCTGGTCTAGGGGCTCAGTAAGCATGATCGCTCGCAGGGGGGAAAAGAAGGTTGATAATACCCTCAGCGACTTCGGGTAAGCTATCATCAATCTCGACGCGTAGACTCTCGTCAAACAGTTGATGTGGGGTCGTGGTTCTGAAAAGTTTTACAAATGTTGTTGTAACCCTTTCCCACCGTGCAGAACTCAGTTTAACCACGTTATTTTCCAGAAGCTGCTGCAAACAAGAGGTTCCAATGCGTGCGAGAGTGTCGTTCTCTGAGACAATGTTAGCCAAAGCCAAAGCCGGGGTGTAAAGAGTAACCTTGGCATATGCAGACACACAACAAATCCAGTAATCCATCAAGGAATCGTTCGAGGATGTCGAAGTAAAAGGTGTATAGATCAATGAGATCTCGTAATGCTTGAATCATGGTCGTGGAAAGCCATACACTCATATCCTCTTGCGTACTGAACCGCGAAAGATCGTGGCTAGATTTCAAGACAGAAAATATTGGGAAGAGAAGCTCTTGGCATACTGTATCCCAGAATTCCACCGGATATGTTGAACCATATGTTTTGAGCGTTGTGAAGAGAGAATTAAGAGCTCTAGATGCATATATTAAATGGAAATAAGCCAAAGAACAACCTTGGAATGATATAAGCGCGACTTACAGGCGTCGAACCTCTAGATCTTCTCCGTTCATGATGATATCATAGAATCCGAAAAGGACTGGGAACCAGAACCTAATCATCGCGTCGTCCATGGGAGAAGTACCGCCTTTGGGTGGGACGGCCAGAGAACACTCAGGACATCCAAGCATTACAGGTATCACATCTCGCAGCATGCCTATGGCCAGTAGGCTGATCTTCTGATATTTGCTGACTTTGCAAAATTCTGTAATGCAAACCGTAAGATCGGCAAATGCGCCATGACGAACAATCGCAGAAAAATGCTCTTTGTTTAGTCTTGTCACAATTTCGAAAGCGGAGCTTGCAATGCGCTCTACAAGATACTTCAGCGCAAAACTAACAAAAGTTTGAATTAGAATTTTACCCGTTGGAACCTTCGATGCCGCAGAAAAAACACCGAACATTGTTCGCCAACCAGAGCGCATGTTTTGCACACGCGCCTGAATCATCTGCTGAAGGCACTGCAATACCTGTGGGTCGTACTTAGTAGAGGCACGCATAGGGTTGATGCTTTTCGTACTACATACCATGTCTCTAACTTCGGGGTTTTGATTATGGATCATTGTATTTTCAAACGGCTTCAAAAAGTCCTTCTGAAACTTGAAGTGAGGTAACTCTTCTTTCTCTAGGAACCGCATAGCCAATTGACGCAGAGAATCCAAAGCAAAGAATGCAACGTGGGGATTATTGTGGCAACATACCTGAGTTACTCATGAAATTTTACGCAAACGTATGTGACAAGCAACCCACCAGCTTGAAATGCTCCCCTAAGATATCCCAAAGGTTAGACCACTCCAGACGGATTCGAGTCATATTATAATAAGATATCTCGACCAGCTTTTGGAGGCTGAACATTCGAGGATGCTGAGATAGACCCGACGATTGAATCTCCTCCCAGGACACATCACTCAAAGCCTGAACAAAATCCACAATGGCAGTCTAGTTTCCCGAATTAGTAGCAATATAGACAAGGGAGAGAAATCTTACACCGGACAGAAAATGGCTCAGGGAGAACACCATATCAGCCGCGACAGTGATATGAGTTGAGCGACTTTCGTTCGCCAGTTCTTCCGTTGGAAGTTTACGAATCCGACTTGGTGAAAGTCAGCCAGAACATGCGAGGCAGGAGGTGAGGATCAGACCTTTTTCGGTTAGCCTCCACCTCAGCGCCACCACTAATGAGTTGCATATGTTCAAGTTGGCTGACACATGTCAAGACTTCATGCCATGACCCTTTGAGATTGTTGCCTTCAGTGACTGCAACATCAAGCAATGTTTTGATAGCTTCCATGTTCTTCGTTTTCATCTCGCCCAAGTTGTTTAGGAAAGTAAATTTCGCAAGAGTTGTGACGAACGCATTTCGCTGCAGATCGAGATCAAAGAAGCATACGATGCGGATGGCATTCCTAAAGCCATCCAAACAGAGCTCGACAACTTCCAGATCGTCAGTAGCTTGGAGAGGACCAGACAATCCTGCTAGAAAAGGTATCCAAGCAACTTCAAACATAGGACGAACATGGACAAAGTGTGATGCACTGAAAAACTCCTTGGATCCTTTGCGTTGTGATCGCATCATAGTCCTGAGGAGAGCCTATAAGAATTGTCTCATTAGCTGAAGAGGAGAAGGTGATTTAAAGTAATCGCCTCAGTTTTGTTGGCCATGCCATTCGACTGCATCACATATGCTTCTTTCTGCAAATCGCGGCCAACACTTGCCAAAGCGCCCGCCAGTCCTGGTCCACCTAGGTTGAGTGCCAAGACGGCCTCGACTTCATCTTTCATCCTGATTTCGTTATTAACAATATCTTCGAAGACGCCAGACAGAAAATCCTCAGGTAAATCGTTGTTGTCATTGATCCCTCGATTATTTTTGATGAAGTCTACTTTAGTCATCCTCTTTTTTACCTGAGGACTGTGGGCATCTGTGTTGAGCATGATGACCGAATAGGCCAGAACGTATGCAGTATCTGTTATCTTTTATGAGTCTGTGGTTGATGGTCGATTATCGACTTACCTGCATTGGCGAACAGAGTTTTGGAGTTACCTGCGATGTACCGCTCTGCAAACTTGAGCATAAACCGATCGATCTTTTGCGCTTCACCAGGGAGGCGAAAAGACTGAAGAAAAACTCTCAGGGCTTCAACAAAAGGAAGCTTTTTGAAATCAAGCTGGTCCACAAATGCGTGCATTATAGCCACGTTTTCTTCATCGCTAAAGAAGTTGAGATGATTGAATGCTTCCAAAGGAATCAAGCTCACCCCTCTCCCAAATATTCACCGATCATAATTTTACTCAGGCCATCAGCCGTAAGCAAAAACTTTGCAACATCGACGGGTGATCTTGAAGGTATAAACCCGGTTTCTATCAAGAACTGAATACCCTGAATGCAGTATCAGCATCAATGGTGATTCATAGAATAAACGAAACATACCCGCTTAGGCTTAAAATTGAACTTTTTAATCCCTTCCAACAGAGTGGTTTTTTTCTGTTTTGCGCTTTCGAACTTGCCAGGATCATCTACAATATCAGGTGTAGGCTGACGTAAAGTCTCAACCGCTGAGGCTGTAGAGAGCTTGTCTATAGATCCTTCAGGGGTAATTGGCGCCTCATCCCCTAGATATGACTTGGCAGGAGTAGCAAGAGGTTCATCAGCAGCCTTGCCTGAAGCAGTCCCCCAAACGACCAAGGAGCGCAACACAGCAGTAAGACATTCAAGACCCTGTCTCCTCAATTGACTCTCCGAGAGCCCCATGGTAGATGTGTCCATCGTACCCGAAACTGATAACACAGATACAATAGATGGAGATGTTCCTGCAAGCTGACTTTTATTCGTAGGGCTCACGGCCGGTGTAGCAGAATCAGTGCCTTTCTGATGGGCAGATGAGGATGGAGATGTGCCAATCTTGGAGACAATATTGATCAAGCTTCCAGATAGATGATGATTAATTGACCGATTGGTTTAAAATTAATCAGAAAGCTTACTGCTCATAGATATTGTCAGCAGCCTCACTGTCACAATCGTAATTCAAATAAATTTCAACAAGAGCTTGAGGGTCTTGACATAATCTCGAAAGCATTCCGAGGATGACGGCCTTTTGCTTCAACGTTGATGTCTTCATTTCAAGAATTGGTATAAAGATCTCATGCATAAGCACTTCAATCTCTTTCTGAAATATTGTTTGGGTAGTCACATACGAGTACGCCAGATGAAACACACCTTGAGTTTTGTGCGCATTCCAGCTAAAACGCGCCAGAATATTTCCACGCTTATCTCAAAAACCTGAGGCACAGGACTGACTGCATTGCGACTGAGACATAAACAAAGATACTGATTGACAGCTTGGACAAAGGTCGTCGCTTCTCCAGAAGTACTCGAATAAATAACGGCAGATGGGTCCACAAATAAGGCCATGTGCGAATTCAGGACAGTCAACACAAGGTGAAGCGAGAGCAATTTGGATCGCATAGCGTGCGATTTTAGATCTCTTTCACTAGAAGAAGCTCTCAAAGAAATCTAAGCCATAGATTATTAGACACACCTCTCAGTATTAAGTGGCTTCATAGTCAACTTGCAAAGAGCGCGGAACACTAAAAACGCGTCTTTGATGAACAGATCTCTTGATCTAAGGTGTCGACCATCGTCAGGTTCCGGTAGCGAGTCTAACATGTTGATGGTCTCAAAGCTTTGTCTAACATTTTTTAATTTTCAGCAACAACAAACTATAAAGGGCGTATGGCGTACAAAGTGAGCGGCTTCCTCGGCCCAGACTGTTCGTGAGATTCCCGACCAATCGGTGACAACGGTCGTGAAGACTGTGAGCTTATACGTGCAGAGTCCGACGATTCATCCCCGATGTTGTCAAGCGTAGAGGCCGTCTCTGCTATTTGTATGGCAAACTGAGCATGAGAAAATGACGAGGAGCTCTCTCGCGAACTTGGTAGTGGCAAACTTGTTTCACTGGCATCATGTGGGGTCCGTCCGACTCTACACCGAGTAAAGACATGTTGAACCATTTGTGTGAGACACCCTTGCGCGACTCCCTGGTTGACGGGATCAGAACTGAGTAGGTAAACGTTGTATACCGTCCGAACCGCCTTGAGGAGCGAGGAGTGATGGACCAAAACAGTTGGTGATAAAACGAGGGAGAGCAAGGCCTTGACAATCTGCAATGAAACGGCTTCTGGCGTAGTTTCTGTATGGCAGGAAGCGATGGTATGAGCCACAAGGTCCACTAATGAAGGTTGAGGGGAACTTGGAGGTGGATCATGATGAGAGCGGCTAGGTGACGCGGGAGGAGGGGGGGGAAGATTCAAACTTGATTCGGGTTCTGCGATTGATTCTGCAAAGAATGAGTAGGAGACCAATTTGGAGATACAGTCTAAGCTAGCAATCATTAACTTTTCGTTTTTTGTTTCGCAAGCAAGGCGCAAAGGTTCAAAAACCTCTCGCGGGTGGCCTCCCCCTTGGTCAGATCGAATTAAATGGAGAGCCTTTTGTGTGCTTTCACGAATTACAGTGGACCGTCTTGCTTCCTTCGAGGCCGCAATAGTCTCCAAAGCGGCCGAGATCAAAACAACCGAAACGCTGTGACCTTTAGATATAGTCATTGAACGTTTGTGAAGTCGCGTATCATCCGCTACCGACGAGTTTGGCGTTTGAGAGCGCTCAACCATTGTATCCTGCAATGGTTTGATGGGTGGTGTTGGGGGGGACATAGAAGAGTCCCCTGATTTCCTAGCCGCACTGACCTTACCGTTTACCTCGCTGGTTTGGCTAGGTTCAGGATTTACGACCCGAACGACCCGCCCATGTTGTTCCTCCTCGGCGGTAAAGTCTACTGAAATTTCCACCTCAGGACGTCGAGGTGGTGACTGAGACTCTGGTGGTGGGCCTGACGTAGCAATTCGAGATTGGTCAACTTGGTCGTTTTCCTTCCAGTTTTCTCGCGATGCAGCAATACCTTCAGCAGCATGCTTTTCCTCGTTCTCTTGTTTTGGGCTTGTGAGTAAGGTGGATTGGTCAAAAGTGGCGGCTGGTATGAAGGTCGCGGAAGAGTCGTCAACAGGCGGGGAGAGTGGCAACGGGATATCGTGAGGGTTAGGGACCGCGTCCATGCAAGTCTATGCGAACAGCTTGCTGAGTTTGACGTTGCAAAAGTAAGCTCTATGATGATCCCAATATGGACGGATGGATGACCAATAATCTCATTAATTATTATCATGTCGACCACCGAGATACCAATCACTGCACCTACTGGGGCGTCTGCTGCTGTTCTACGCCCCTCAGATCCTATTCCTGAAGCGTCCGTTTCCGTTCAAGGTCCAGACTTTGAAAAATCTTTGTCGCTTTTACAGTTTCTAGAAAGCTTTGAAAGAATTGGGTTCCAAGCAAACAGCTTCGGAAGAGCAGTGGACATCGTCAACAATATGGTCCGCTACAGTACACCTCTAACATGAACTTACTAATTACACGTACAGAGGAAGTGGCGACTATCACAAGAACCCTTAACAGACGATGAATACATCTCTCCAGACGAAACTCGCTGTAAAATCTTCCTAGGATACACCTCTAATCTTATCTCCTCTGGTCTACGAGAAGTGATTCTGTACCTCGTGAAACACAAGCATGTCGCTGTTCTTGTTACCACGGCAGGTGGCATAGAAGAAGATTTTATCAAATGTCTCGGCAAAACCTATCTCGCAGATTTCAACCTCGATGGTGCAGATTTGAGGAACCGCGGCATGAATCGCATAGGCAATTTGGTCGTCCCTAATGATAATTACTGTAAATTTGAAGATTGGCTCACGCCGATTCTCGATGTTATGCTCGCCGAGCAGAAAGCAACTGGTATTCCATGGACCCCAAGTTCATTTATTCGTCGACTAGGAAAGGAGATTAATAATGAAGAGTCCGTTTACTACTGGGCCTATAAAGTGCGCATACTTTTAATAACCCTAAGAGGCTTACTTCATGCGGCCCTCAACAGAATGATATTCCTGTCTTTTGTCCTGCTCTCACGGATGGCTCGATTGGTGACATGATCTACTTTCATTCGTTTCGTAATCCCGGCCTCATAATTGATATCGTGCGGGATATACGAGATTTGAACGAGCGCTCACGAACATCTCGCAAGGCCGGCATGATAGTCCTCGGAGGAGGTGTGTGCAAACATCAAATAGCTAATGCTATGTTGATCGTGGGTCAAATCATTCTCTTCAAACTAAGTTAGTTAACATGTACTCTGTGCAGCGCAACGGAGCGGATTTTTCTGTTTTCATTGTACACATTTTGAACTCCGACTCTAACCAATAATCCTGACCAAGTTGAGTTCTAGAACACTGGACAAGAGTTTGATGGTTCGGACTCTGGAGCACGACCTGATGAAGCAGTTTCATGGGGTAAGATTCGACCCGAAGCACAGTCAGTAAAGGTTCTAGCTTGATCTTTTGGCCTTCAAAAGTACTTCAGCTGATCCATCGCTCCAAGGTGTTCGCAGATGCAACTCTTGTATTTCCGATGCTAGTGGCAGCCACCTTCGCAAAAGGTGACAAGAGTTCAGAAACCACTAGCTGAGTTGTCAGGCAGAGGTATCATACGCTACATCTGTGTGGACTATGTCTCTGGCTTATATTGTCACTAGCCTTTTATTTCCCCTGACCACAATACTATGTCGTCTCTCAGAAGCTGAAGGATCGTCAAGGAATCACGTAGTATCTGGTCCATCGTCGGGTCAGATGCATCAGCGGATTGCACGGCATCATCAAAAGCACTTTTAGCCAAGTGGCATGCGCGTTCAGGGCTCAACTTGATATCTATTGGATTGTTTAGCACGCACTCTAGATCTGAAAAGAAACAAAAAACTCTTTCGGCTAACCGTGATAAAACACAGAAAAGTTGAGAGCCAGCCCCAATCGAGTTGGATGGAGTGGAACCAATGTCGTCAAAGCGTGCTTGCAAGCTGAGCTGTATGCTTTCAGAGAAAGGTTGGCAAAACGATCCCTCTCGCGTGCAGGGCCTAGTTCAGCAAGGTACCGACAATAATCGCCCTTCCTACATTTAGGTGGTGAGTGGTTTGAATAGTCCACTTCAAACAGATATCTTCACAGTTTGAAGTAAAATACTGTTTCCTCGCCCTCATTTGCTGGAGGCAAAAGCTCTTTGTCTAATAGATGTACGACATCTTTGCAGACCCCTATCAACTCGTCTTCGATGCGAACCCTTTGCCGCTGGATCAGATTGATTGGGCCAGTCTTGCGTGCCGACTGCACTTTATAAAAAGCGTCGACAACTCTCCAACTATTTCGGAGAGCGTTGGTCATATTTTTGTACGCTACCGAAAGAAGGCTGCGTTCTTCCGTGGAGAGCTGGGGCCCGAACTTTTCAATGATTGACTTGATCTGCTTGACAACATCTACCAGCAGAAGACGTTTTTTTTACCGTATTTTTAACGAAGGCATTCGACAGTCGAAACTTTGGAAATTGGCGTACCTTCATGACGACCCGCTTCTCCCGCAAGATCGGCGATGAAGAGTAACTCTTCTCTATCCTGGTCATTTCTAGTCTATAGTCATTAGTATCAGAGCAGCTGAGTGAATGTGTTCATCGCTTACAGGAGACATGTTTTCTAAACGATAGATTGGGTGGTCAACTTGGACCCACTGTTTTAACCATCCCCGTGGCCAGCGCAAGGTATGCATCGTGTGTGGATTCGCCCGGAAGCCGCGTTGACGCAGCCAACCATTGACGGTAGGCCTTCACGCTGCGCATTGAGGCAGACTAAGCTGAAGTAGACAACAAATGACACCTGCTTATCTTATCAGCGAATGGCCATCAAAGCGTATCTATGTCATATGAAAAGG